>JAXBDA010002199.1:0-45013 GCA_036023075.1 Gaultheria prostrata | reverse complement strand
AGTCAAGGGTTGATTATGGGGCTGAAGAATTTCGATTATTCGAGGTGGATTTAAACAATGGTGGAGGATGGAGGGACAAAAAGAGCTTGGGTACTAATGCCTTGTTCTTGGGTGACAATGCGTCCGTTTCTGTCGAGGCCTCGAAATTTCCAGGGATTAAAGCCAATCGTATCTATTACACTGACGACTGTTGGGAACCATACCAATGTTTCAAACGAGGAGGGGGCAAAGATATGGGTATCTACAACTTGGAAGATGAAAGCCGGATGCCTTACTACAAAGGGGAGTCTTTTAGTCCTATTTGTCCACCTGTCTGGGTCAACCCATCTTTGCGTTGTGCTAATGATCTCCAGGCAGGGCTATGAGCTCTTGGCTATCCTGTTTCGATTGGGTTTCTAGTGTTCTGTGTACTTTCTTTTAGTTATGAAAGAGTGTAGTAATTATTATTTTGTTTTGTTTGAACAATTAACAATTTCGGACATGCTATCACTGTATTGCTCGATTTTCAGTGGACCTATGCCTTCTTTTTCGAAAGTAGATGTAAATTTTAAGCTTCTTGCGTTGTTCTGGATGCATTTCTTATTCATTTTTTGAATTATTTGTGATTTTATGTTTTCGTTCCACAGTTCCACCATTTGTTTTAGTGGCTCTAGTGACTTACTAATCTTTATTATTTTCCCTAAACCGGTACAATATGACTTTGTTTTTGTTTTTATTTTTTGTTCTTATCACTGCTCACATGTTTTTTTCTTTCTTTTTCTCCTTGGCCTTTTCCTTCCGCATAGTAGATAACCAGGATATGTAGTACCACATGATATATTTGGATCACGCAAATGCCCTCATAAACTCATCTTGTGACGTTCCTTCAACTTGCGTTTTCATTTGGAACGAGGAATAAGGTGCAAAACAATATTGGGTATAATAGAAGACAAGTGTAAATCTTTTACATAAATGTTGGGTATATTGTTGAAGAAAAGGGTCTAGCTTTTTGAGGAGTTTGTAAGAAATATTATCCGGGTCATTGCTCCGTGGTATTTGTGTTTTTTACCACCTTCGCAGTTTGACTAATACTAGAAGCACTAAGTTTTGCAGTAGTGCCTATAAGCCATTTGATGTTAGCATCGTTGCATCATACGTTCAAAAATCGCAATCATTACATCATACTAGTTTTATGCATGCCATTACTTGTCAGCTTCCTTGGAGACAAGACAAGCTACATAGCCTTTGTACACTGCTTTAACATCTTACCCTTGTTTAGGGTTGTTTTACCTCTTAGCATCCTTGGAGGCAATGCATGTCAGATTTAGTTGATTACAAAGGAATAACGAGGTACCGTTTAATACTGTGTGACAGAATGTTGGTGTTTTTTTTCCTGTTCCCTGAGCATGATGGCAGTGGGTTTAGAACGTAGTGTGAGGCGGTGTAATGTTTCTGTTTGGGTCACTTGCTGTTGTAGTGTCTGTAGTTTTTTCCGGTTTCACCGTACTTGTTTGCTATTTACGTTGTATATTTCTGGCAATTTGGAGTCTCAGCATGGGAGTACCTTATTTTTGCTTTAATCTTTGCTTCTTTCCCTCAACTAAACAGCATCCGTCACAGGACCATTTGTGGAGTTGTCTCGTGATATCTGATGACTGCAAACCTGTCCAAAATGTGGAATTTCAACAGTCAACTTTACAACTTTATGTCCTGATCCCTTGTATGTTATGACATCGGTTATGTTATGACATACCGATGAAGTTTTTACCTTTTCTTGCAGAATCTTAAAGAATTCAAACTAGCCAAAATAGGCCCCGTTGACGCTGGTTGCTGTTGACCACCACCTGCGGGTTTTTTTTTATCCCACTGATCTGAAAAAACGGATGCATCCTTTTGCATTCGGTTTCCTAAGGTTTGTTTGTAGTCATGATACCTGTGTCAAAGTATATGAGCATGAACAATAAGTACGAAAAGGAAAAAGTTCAGAAGACCATCTAACCCAATGATGTTCTATTAACTCCTTCGTCAGGATATCGCACCGCTGTCTTCCATGTAGGACACAATTGACATCATTTTTCTTCTTTTGTCCCACTGTCGTTGCTCTCCACCTAGAAGCATCCCATACTGGGTAGGCGGGTATGTATAATGTACATCTGCATGCATAGACTGAGTACAAGAAACGCATACTTAACCTTAGTTGTCGCCATAGTCCAGAGATACCCAGTCTATATCCAGGCCGCATCTCCGTTGGACTAGGAATTATTTCAAAGAGAAATGAAATTAGCTCATTGAGACTTTTTCTATACTTAGCAGTTCTCGTGCTCTTAGAGTCTAGCTTTCATCTATATAAGTTTTTCAATGAAATGACAGTAGACCCTGGGGCCTGGATCCTTAATCAATTAAGTCTCAACATTTCCCCCTTTTTGTTTTGTAATTATCGCATGTAATGCATCTTGTACAGTACTATCATTCATCAGACAGGCATCTTTGAGCTAGTTTTTTTGGCAATTTTTTTAGAAAACCTCTCCCCCTGCTCCTTTTCTTTTGGTGGGTTTTAATTATAATTCCTTTTGTTGATGTGGATATGCTGCTTTTAGGATTACAAAACTTGATCTTTCAACCAATCAGTACCAACAAGGATTGCAAAGCTAATCTCCAAGAATCAAGTGCGGAAGTTGTGATTCCTTATAAGTAAGCATTGTGACTTCTCGTCTTCTTCCTATATAATCTGCACCCTAGGTTTTTTGTAAATTTTCCACTTCTTCAATTTTGGCGATATTTACGTGTTATGACATCATTTTATGATCTACTCTGTCGAATGACGAATGTTGCAATGAGCCAACCTTAAAATTGACCTAGATATCTTGAGATTTCGCATAGGAGGAAATTTTGTCACGTTGCTTAAGAATGCATTCGCTATCTGTGAGTTGCTTATTGTTTGTAAGTTTGGAAAAACTGGTAGATAACATCAATGCTTGGTTCTCTCTCCCTCAGCCTTTTCTCCCTCAGCCTTTTCTTCATTCTCTCTTGCTCTCTCGATCAGTATCTGTATTTGGTTACACATACATTGGATCTTCATAATCAATTCCCCCTGTTTTTAGTGTTCTATTAATTTACTTCTGTTTTCGTGTTTGCTGCAAACCCCTGAACTGGTCATTTTGCTGGTTTTGTAGTTGAAAAGGTGTGTGCATGTGTGTAGTGTATGAGTTTCTGAATCTGTAGCCTTAACCTTTCTGTTTAGTTTCTATTGATATTTTGGGGTTTTCCACTATTAATTCCTTGCCAGTATATGTTGATATTAAAATGCCTCACTACTATATGATAAGCTTCTCCACTGGGTTCTCAATTGTTTACATGGTGAGAGAGTTATTAGTTTAGTTTTGTAGTAATTGGTCTTTAAACTTTGATATTAATAGGTTATGCAATCCATTCTATGTTTTGTCGTTAAAAGGTTCTCCATAGGTTTCAATCTACTAGTATGTATGGATCTGAATGGAGATCCCTTCTCTAACGATCTTTTCAAAGGGGGCTCAAGCCTTGACAACCAATTTATAGTAGTATTGAGACGAGTTGTTCAAGTTGCTAACCAAGATTCTGAATTCTTTCTCCATTTGTACACAGTAATAGGAAATCAGTTGGTGGCAACTTTACCAAGTTCGTCAACTTTATCAGTGTGTGGGCCCCACATACTGCACCGCTAGCGTATACTCCATCTTTGTCTCTCCTTCCACCTCTCGCTATTTGCGAAGAACCTGCAGGTACTCCCTTTCTCTTGTCCGGTGAAACCCTAACTTATGTCATCTTAAATTGGACCCCTGCTGAATGCTGACTTTCTGAGCATGAAACCCCTAAGCTTGGTGGTATCAAAGCCCTAATTGTTTGTCTTGGATTTGAGATCCTGAATTCGAGTTTTACGCACTTCATTGCATTCTTTTTTAAATTTCAGAGTTTGTCTTGGATCTGATATCCTACACTTCCCTTCTGCTCAGCTACAAAGGCAAGTTTGAATTTCTCCTCCGGAGTTTCATGTTGTTGCACTTAAACTCTTCTCATTCCTCTCTGATTATTCTTGGATTATCTTATCTGTGATTCCTGTGAAGTTACTTTTTGTTGTGGTGTTTCGTAGCTATTAAAGTATGTTGTTATGTTGTGTCATCATCCTTTGCATTTGTCTTCCCTCTTTAGTGATCTACACTTTCATGATCTCTGACTTCTCTTGATTTTCTGCTGGCTAATTTGTAACTTGGTGTTCTTGTTGTTTACCTGTTCTAATTCTCATTTTCGGTCTTATGTTTTTTGCTCCTCTCTTCTCATTTGGGTTAGTCTCTTAAGACTTAGATGTTCAACCAATTTGTTGTCCTTTTTTGGCGATGCGCATATTTTAGTTTGTCATTTTGTGGATCTTGTTTGCGAGAAATGATGGTATCTATTGCTGTGCTGTGTCTTTACTCCTTTCCCCTGCATGTTGTATATGTTATCGCCTTGTGTCCTTGTTTCTGTTGGTCTTGATGCTATTTCTTGTATCTGTACTGTAATTTATTTTTCTGGCTTTATTATCGTCTTTGATGGTATCTTTCCTGCATTTGTGTTGCTGTTCATAGAGCTTTACTTAATCTGGGTTCCTCCAACAAGAAGCCCCTTAGTTCGCCCAATAACATAATCCAAATTAGTGAGGTCTTTCTCCGACTGTGTTATGCATACAGATTTCAAGGTACTCCTACAAATTTGAGTGTAACTGTTTCAGTAGTATCGAACGTTAAGCTACGGAATCGGGTGTAGCGGTCATGAATTTGTAAAAATCATTTTTTTTGGCGAAAAGTAATTTTACTTTGCTAAAATAGCCTGTAACGGTCGAGTATTGGCAGTAACGGCTGTGAACCTATTAGTAAATCGGATATGGTCCATATGTAATGGAAACAGGCCAATATGCATGCGCTTTTTACTCTAGGCGGTATGCTGAGGTTTAACGGTATTGGAGAGCCAAAAAACCGTTACGTAACTGCCATTATTCAAAACTAGAGAAAACCTTATTCACAGAGGGTCCTAAATGGGCAGGTTTACGGAAGTCCAAAAGGAGTTCTACCGACACCTTATCGCAATAATCTGAATCAGTCATCTTGTAGGGCCCGCAGAATGTGTCTATGCAAAAAATCAGTTTGATCTGACATTGATAGGTATGTAAAAAATGGAAGTTTGGTGCAAAAAAGTAACGGCATGGATCATTTCAGAACTTCAAGTGCAGATTATACTTGTAGTATGTATAAAATGAAAGTGTTGATTTCTTAAAGATATTTGGTAATTCAGTACGTAATACCAAAATAATTAACACGAGAAACTACTTATGGTCTTTTTCTTTTCTTTTTTTTGGCAAAAACGAAAGTAACAGGTAAAATTTTAGAAATAAGCCCTTTTAGTTTGCATATAATCTAATTTCATCCATCTATTACGAGAAATGACAATCTTGCCAATGAATATTTCCTGTTCAATCACACCATCATCCAAAGGGAAGAAGTTATGGGGTTAAAATTGACATGATTAGTACTATTGAAATTTCATGCAAACTGGAGGGGCTATTTCTAAAATTTTCCCCAAGTTAACGATATAATTTGACAATGGATGAAAAGCAATAATATTGTTTTCTCGCAGTATTGCAGCATTGTTCGAAAATAATTCAGCAGAAAGTATACAATATCTTGAACTGTAGTATAAAAACTCCAGAACAACCCTATGGGGAAGGTGAGATCAGACGATGTCGGTCTAAGAAAGCAGAGATGAGAGGAAACGAGAAACAACTAAACGAGGGCAAAAATGTCTGAAAAGTGTTAATGGTCGCGGCATTATAAAAAGAAATCGTGGCATAGCGCCACCAATTCAGCAAAATGTTTAGTCAATTTCAATCCTCGACAAATGCTAAGTACCTCGAACAATTACTCCGTTTTAGAAACCAGTGGTTCATACCTCGAAAGTGAAACCAGTGGTTCAGAGAACTCTCGAAGTTTTTTTGGGTACCTAGCTAGCATTGCTAGCCTCGTCATCACCAGGTCCAAAAATAAAAGAAGACCTCATCATCACCATTTTCTGCTTTTATCTTATTTGTTTTCCATCATTAGCCAAAGGTATAATATTTCCGTCTAAATTCCGAATGAAAAAAATGTCATAAATAAGATTTTCATTTACATTCTTGGATGAAGGAAAATCAAAATAAAAAGTTCTACAAAAATCTAGCTCTCTTCTGATTAAAAAGACCATTTTACTTGATATATACTCCTCCATATAGATTACACAAACAAATCAATTCCGGTTTTCACTTGGTTTTTGTTATGTACGGGAAAAAACAACTGAATAATGAGATATTTAGTTTGGACTATTTAATGAAAGGAGAAGCAAAATTATTCTACTACTACCAAGGGCAGAGCTAGGAATTACATACGGGGGTGGCGTTGTTAAACGGAAGTCTACTAGTATTGTTAACTCCCTCCGTCCAAATGATTGCCCCTTACAAAAAGATATGCAATTTTCGGATAAAAATAAAGTGCTTCTAATCATAGTTTTTTTGAATTTTTCACATCAAATTAAAGATCTAATCGAGATATGTGATGTGAAGAAACTTGAAAAATCATACACGAAAATATGTATTTTTTTATCCAAAAATTGCACGTCTCTTCGTGGGGATCACTATTTTGTAAGTGTGTGCAATGAAAGCGTGCACATTCGATCGTTCAAGGTGAGGGTTATATAGAATCAGAGAGAGAGAGAGAGAGAGAGAGAGAGAGAGAGAGAGAGAGAGAGAGAGAGAGCTATATCTATATGGTTTTGTGTGGAGTGGTTTTCGTAGATTTTTGCCCAATTTATGGGGATGGCATAGAACACTAGATTTGTGTGTTTAAGATGGTTTTGTTAGGAGTATTTTTTTTTTCCAAAGGGAATGTGGGTTTGGGGGCATAACAAATAATTCTAAGATTCCAGTCCCACGTTGGTGTGATATGAAAGTTTAGAGTTAAATGTAAACGATTTCGAGCAGCTAAAATTGAAAAAAATTATTAAAATATTGATAAAATTTTCAAGAAAAGGAAGTTTTGAAATTTCTGTTTTAAAGAGTTAAATGACATAAAATTTTAAGAAATTTCTGTTTTTGAGTAATGTTAAAAAATATTTTTTTTTTTCAAAATTTTCCTTTTTCAATTTTTTTTTAAAATAAATGTTTTTGAGCGGAAATGTTGTGTTTTGGACTTAGAATTTTTTTTCAGAGGGACGGAAATAGAGAGATGGTTGTAGAAGGGCATTTTCATCTAAAAATTCACAAATCTCCCATCTACTAACGGTAGTGTAACAGAAGGGATTACAGTAAGGTTGTAAACGAACCGAATCGAGCCAAATCCTATAAGGTTCGGGATCAGTTCGGTAAGGTATGAGTCAGCCTCGAGTTCGGCTTGAGCCTAGACAAGTGAGCTTGAGTTCGGCTCGTGAAAAAATTTCAAAGCTCGGGTTTGGCCCGATAGGGGTTGTTAAACTCGAATGAGCCAAATCGAGCCAAATTTAGGCTCGAATCCAACTAGGTAGGGCTCGTTAGCAATTTTGAACAGAAATTGAGAGGGGAAAGAGACATGCTTCAAAACAATGTTACATGTAGATCTATCACAATAATCAAACGAAAACAAATAGATCTACCACAATAATCAAGAAATTATAAGAAAAAAAATACTAGAGAAAAAGAATATTGAGAACTAAGTAGCAACTAAATGGAATAACTGAGTAGCAGAGAGAGGAAATGTGGAGGAGGCGGAGGGAGGCAAATGAGGGGGAGAGAGCCAATGCGCAACACCGTGGGAAGCGATTGAGAAAACGATGGGTGGGGTAAAACCCATCTGTTCATAATAGGGTACTCTAGTTGGAATAAAAGAATAACAAATTACATAGGAATCCCTCTACTATAAAATATTTATAGGTAGACCCCTAAAGTATTATTTGACCACAGATTCGCGAGTCTAACCAAGCCGAATCCACTTAGGTTCAGGTTCGGTTCATTTATGAAACGAGCCTAATATTGAGGTTCAAGTTCAGTTCGTTTAGTAGATGAATCAAACTAAAACGAGCTCTTACCGAACCGAGCCTCGAATAGTTTGTAAACGGCCCAGTTCATTTATAGCCCTAGGTCACAGTGGATAACGGCTATAGATGAGGGGTTATAGACGAGGGGGCTTGACATAATTTTAAACGTTAGGGGGTCTCCGTAAAAAATAGACATAGATGAGGGTACTCTGTGGAATTTAACCTATTTTCAAGCGGGTAGAAAAGCGGCAAACACCACCGTCTCTCTCAACCTCTCTCACTACTCCCAACTGTCGAAAACCGAAATTCAGAAAACGCAAGAAATCCTTACTCCAAACCCAAGAAATCCCTAGATGGGAGATGTCGACATCACCGGCAAAACACGTAAACCGGCGAAGTCCCTCAAGAAGAAATCCCACAAACGCTACATCTGTCTTTCCTGCGACAATACGGAAAAGTTCGAGTCCGGAATTAAAAGTCACAATCAAAGCGTACATCGAACTAGAACCGAGTTTTGCGGGAGGTGCTTCAACACGTTCGACTCACGCCCGGAGCTCGTGGATCATCGCCAAAAGTGTGACTTCTGATCTGGTAATTGTGTTAAAAAGATTCAATTTTGTTTCTTTCTCGGTCTTTAAGTAAAAAAGATTAAATCTTTGGGGTATCCATGGCGTATTGGGCTGTATCGAGTGGAACTACATATTTTTATATACTACTCTGTTTGTGTTTTGGCCCTTTAATAACAATATGTTAAATTTTGTGGATTCTTGATAACTAACACCTAACATCCACCTCATCCGACCCTATTTTCGTCTTTTTTACCTTTCATTTTTGTTTAGGCAATGATATCATGATAGAAATTTATTTAACTACATGAACGTAGTGTGGACTGTTCTATCTCGCACAATTGATGGGAAAGAAATAAAAGAGAGAGGAGATGTTTGAATCTGCATTAGTGTTTAGGGTTTTGAAGCTGGTTTAAGAAAACTTCAGCTTTGAGCTTATTAATTTTTGTTATGTTGTGAAATACTTTTTTGTGTTGCAGATTGTTGAAGTTCTAACCGAGTCTTTAACTCTCAAAGAAACCCCCATAGCAACTAAGAACGCATCTGCCTACCGTACAAAATTTGAAGATGGTTGTAGTGTTTTAGAGGATGAAGGGTCACCCTTGAATCGTGTTGGATTGGGTAGGAAAAAAAAGGTTCTTATTTTGATGAGTGATACCGGTGGTGGTCACCGGGCTTCGGCAGAAGCTATTAAGGCCGCTTTCAATGAAGAATTTGGTGATGAATATGAGGTCAGTTTTGATTGCTTTATTTCGATGGTTGAGTAAAATGAATACATAATGTGTTTTAATTCATTTGTTGATCATTTTCTCTTTGTTAAGAGTGTGTGTTGCAGGTGTTTGTTACGGATTTATGGACAGATCATACTCCGTGGCCGTTTAACCAATTGCCCAGGAGTTATAGCTTCTTGGTGAAAACTGGGCCTTTGTGGAAAATGACTTACTATGCCTCTGCTCCGCGTGTAGTGCACCAATCCAATTTCGCTGCAACATCAACATTTATAGCTAGGTGAGTGATTCCTTAAAGCATTCAATCAAGATTAGGCTTTTATTTTAGTTTACTTATGTAGATAAAAGGACTGGTGAACTCTGTTGTTGGAATCTGAAACGAGGCCTTGTTTGCTAGTTTCTGCAATTTAATCTGCCCGTCAGGGTAAACAGTGGATGCGATAATGGTTTTCGTGTCATAATTAATAGGCTTACAGCCCTTCTTTGGTTTCCTGAGCCGGAAATGAGAGATGATCCAAGATGGTCCTCACATTTGGTTTTGGAAACTTAGCTGAGATTCTATAGGAGCTCTAAAAGCTGGTCATGAGCATATATGTAGCTAGTAGTTTAGTTTGATTTTTTTGACTTTGCCCTTGATTTAAACCTGCAGTTCTGGTAAATGTTGCTTTTCGCAATAGTCGTAAGACATGAAATTCGGCAGTTATAGTTAAGTATAAGTTTGCATGGGTTAATTAAAGTTTGTTTGTGCATGGATTACGTTGCTAGAGCCTTTTGGAATGCGTTAAAAAACAGTTACTTTTGGCCCAAGGAGGCTTAATTATAGGGTCATTGGTGGCTTTCATTTGTTGGTACTGAAAACAGTTGTTGGAACGTGGAATGTAAGAGAGTTTTATATGCAGTTACGTGCATTATAGTAAAGCTCTGTACTCATATGCAATGTTATCAAATTCTTCACGGTGAGCAATTTGGATTTTTACATCTGGAAATGAAACAATTGAACATAACAAGGTATCAGAGTCAGAGTATCCTTTTGTTTCATTTAGGAAGCCAATTTACTAATCTAGTTTTGTATCCAATTTGTACCTAAAAACTTTTGTGTGCCTGTACGTAAGTAGGGGCAAACATCACTCTCATTGGGCAAACTTTTGTGTGCCTTTTTGGACTTGCTTGCCCCAGATTTTATCCAAGTTAACTCTCTTATGAAATACTAAAGCTACATTCAAGTATGTAATTAATCATACCTGATGTGATGGTGTTGCATATCTCTAGATGATTGATTGCGAACAAGACATGTCTGTTTAACATTCTATGCATGGCTGTCAACATTTTTCACACCATTGGTTATGAGTTTCTAAGATATGGCTTGAATTTAATTATCCATGTCGCTCTCTGTGATTCCAGCAATGAACCTATGAATAGAAGGAGACATAGTATTCACTCAGTCGCTCTTCATGTATGCCATTGTTCAAGTGGAAAACCTTTCGGTTGCTTCTGATTAGAATCCAGATTTTCCATTTGACTGTGGAAGTTGCGGAACTAGCATAATGAACCCTCTCTTGCTAGCTCTCTGTGTGTGGTTGCAATGCAAGTCAATGTCATTTTTCTCTTTGTTTCCAACTTTGTTAGTTGTTCATTGGCAATTTGGCATGGTACGGGTTAATGCTTGGCACGGGTCTAGTCTTCCAGTCTATTGTGTGCAACTTGGTTGCTTATTTCTTCTTTTCTTTTTTTGTTCGTCGTCTCCAAGTACCATTAAACAAATGGAACTTCTGGGAACTTATAACTGTTCATTCTAATTTAGTTTGTTGTAGGCATGTTCGCAGTGCCATATAAAGTAGATATTGGCTATGCTAGCCGTTGTTATCTGATTATGTTACCCTGTAACTGTACAGAGAGGTTGTCAAGGGCTTGATTAAGGACTAGCCAGATATAATTATCAGTGTACATCCTCGGATGCAACATGTTCTGTCACGTCCCGCCCCGCCCCGCAAACGACACCCGTTGTGGGCCCGAGTCGGTGGGGACACATGACATTCAACACAAGACTAAACCATCACCACAAACAGACATAATAAAACTCAGCGGAAGACTTCTCACATAAAATAAAAGTGTCAACGTTAACCACAGTTTCGCACACCAATAACCGTCTACTTAAATTTATAGCTTAAACAATATGAGTGCCCAAACTATCCTTTTATTACAAATCAATAAAAGTACTAAGGAACAACATGTTCGAAACTCACTCGACACCAACTGAACACTCCGAACGCTGACCGGTAGTGGACCCCCTCTAAGCCACCTGCTATCTGGCAAACCATAAAGGAAAATCAGGAGTGTGTGAGACATAGGTATGCTCAACAAGATACAACAGATACAATCAAACCAACATCCAAACACAACAGTAATATACAATGAATATCTACATGTATATAATCACATCACATGCAAGTGACACGTCTGCCACTTCCTATGTATCCTATAGGTCACTGTGGGAGCACACCCCGCTCGTTGTCACCGGTAATTTGGCGGCACGACGTACTTGTGATGTAACCCAATCCACAGCCCCTTCGCAGATACCATCTTTCACACACAACATACATGCATATCAATAGCTAAAATATCTATTAGCATGATATACATCCATCTTCACAATAATACATCATCAACACAATAATTTGTTTGTCTTCGTATTTTACTTAATTACCTGATTTGATTAGTACAATTTTGTGTCTGATGTGGGGTTTCTAACCTGTTAAACCCAAAGTAAAACATTTGTCGATCTACATATACGAGTCCAAAGGTTTTACCCAAAAAATATTTACTACTTAAAATATGTTCAACAGTACTTTTCCATACGATGAAAGTGGAAATGCTTGCCATATAGCTCAGTTTTCATCACCTACAAAAGCTTTATAACCTTGTGATCTTGGTCTTTAGAAGCTGTGTCGTCTGTGGATACGTGGACTTAGTTTTGCGAATTAGGGAACCATGTACAACAACAACAAGATCGACAGTTTGATGCCCAAGATATGATTTTTTGCTATGTTCCCGGCCATTCTTCGCATCAGACTCATCTTTCTAAATGCTTTGCTAGTATTAATTTAGTCCTATATTTTTGTATATTGTGTTGGGGTTTCATATGGTCCTGTTGTTGTTTGCAATGTTTCCTCAATATGGTAATGGTGGCTTTACTTGTATGTGCTTCTCTCATTATGAATCCTTAATCACACTCCATGTATCTTTTATTGACCGCAGACTGCCTCCATTTTCTTTGCTTTTCAAATGCAGGCCTAAGAGCAGTTTCGCTGTAATGGCTCCACACTCACTCATCTTGGCTCCTCAGATACACCCACTCTTATCTCAGCCGTTATAAATAGGATTGTACATTTGACGTTTGAGTAAATTTCACCGATCTCTGTTAGTGATGTTACCGTAATTGAATTTAGAAGTACTTACACTTGATTTTGATATTGTTGCTCCATATTATGAAGATTTGGTTTGAAAATTCTGTTTTCACTCCAACGAACAAAGGGAAATGCTGTTCACCGCTCTATTTTTTCTCAGTATCCACACCTAACAATCAAATTTACCATTTTCTCCATTTTTTTTCTTAGTACCCACCCCTCTCTTTCCCATTCAAGCAAAGAACGCAGTGAGGGTTAACCTCCATGCCCCAACTAACCAATCTATCCTTCGTAGAAAGCCTTCCCCACAGCTAAACGCTCAGTATAAGGAACACCTTGCGCAAACCAGACTAGAGCGGCTAAGTAGGATTCTGTAGCGGCCGGGTTCACCATGGCCCATCTGGCCCCGTACCCACTAGGTGGTTCACCCTTGTTAGCCCTGACCGATGATAGCCGGCGTTGTGGCGCACGTCCAAGACCACGCCCTGTGAGCGCTCGGACGCATGATGCATTGGGTATGGCCCGAGGACGGGGCGCAGTTTGGTGCAGAACGGCACCCAGCCCGTCCACGGCAAAGGGTAGCGCTCAGGGGAATGCCTGGCGGCCTCGCCGAGGGCGTTGGGCTCGGGTGGTTGCAACCTCGGCCATACGAGCGCAGGACGGGGTGCACAGGGGCTCGGCACCGAGCGTGCCCGACAACCTGCAACGAGCATTTATGGCACTCACCTACTAGTCAAAGGGCTACGCCTGCAGTGTCACGTGGGTGACCGGTTGCTTCTCCCACACGAGTTGGATCAGTGTATGACGGATGTGACGTGGTGACGTGAGTCGAATCCCTGTGCTCGAGGGCAGCCAAGGTATAAATGCTTGGTGCAGGGCCATACGTGATGAGACTTGAGTGTCAGGAGTGGGTAGCGCGCGTGAGCCACCCGAGGGGCGTGGAAGACACGCCCCACGGTCCCTATAAATACTCCACTTACCTACCGTATTAAAGACGGTCTCTCTCCTCATTAAACTCCATTAACTCACTTTCTCTCCCTACATTTATCACTTCATCTTCTCCGATCACTTACTAGGCTGTCGGAGTGCCGTCCTGGGCAACCACCGTCCGGGCTAGGCACTAACACGGTTGTTCAGTGTGCAGGTAGTTTGCTCCATTCCAAGGCTAGGATCTCAGCGAGGACACATCAACTCTCCTCCACCTTCATCATCCAGGACGGTCCAAAGAGGTCATTCCGGCGAAGATCCCCCCACAGATTCTTATGCCTACAAGCCTCCCAAGCAGACTTAACCGTGATAGATTTGCGTTGAGGTTTCTTAAAAATGTCCGCTAAAGCTTATTAACCGGGAAAACTAACCAAAAGTGGAATTCAAAAAGTAAAATGGTTGGTTTTAATTTGCTACATGCATGCAAGAAATCAACTCTAGCCTAGCCTGGGGGCAAAGAACCGGACCCTACAATGAGACTCGAATTTAAGACAAAGTGTAGGGAGCATATCTTACTACTTGGTTTACCCTTTATTTTCCGAAAGTCAATGGTTGCTTTATTGGATTAGCCAAAATGTTTGTCAAGTTAGGCCCCGTTTCATAATTCCACTAAGCTTGGTTTTCTTGTTTTGTATACAAGGAGAATAACTTATTTTGTAAAGCGTGAAAGGTCAAAAAATTCCAAAATCCACATAGTGGAAGGGGGCATTGGAGTTGACACAGTTTAACACGTTAAATATACAATAGAAATGAACTTTTTAAAGAAGTTTGAAGGAGTACTTATCATGTTAAGGCAAAGAACCCACCTAACAGAATCATTGGAAGAGGAGTAGAAATCTCTCTCGGCAAGTTAAGATGCTTGACATACTTTTTTTTTATTTTAAATTCAAGCGTCCGAACCAACTTACATGCATATTGATTAATCTCATGGGACCAATGACAAACTTTGCTAGCAGTTTAACACTTCCCCGGACACCAAAAAACGGTGTCACAATATGGAGAAATTACTCAATGCCCCTAGGACAAGGTTGATCATGAATCTGTACCACACAAATGTGTTTGGTCCACTCCTAACTGTATAGACCCCATGCATTTATATGTTACAGATTCGTGCTCAACCTTGTCCTATGGACATTGAATAACTTCTCCACAGTTTGTTAACTAACACGTGTGTGTTCCAAGATACTCAAGGAGTTAAATACAAATACTCTTAAAGCATTCAGTAATTCGACTGAGGAAATACTTGAAAATTAGAAGAGAGGAAAGATGAAGTGGTTGGGGACCAGAATGAAAAGCCTACAAAGAGAGAATTTTTCAGTCCACTTCCATGGTAATGTGGACCCATATAACCCAAAAGTTTAATGTCATGACAACGAAATTTTATACAGCAAATGATGCATATAATTCATGAAAACATATACAAGTGGGTAGTGAAAGTAGTCAATTTTGTAAGTTCGGCTCAAGTATATTTTAGAAAAAGAAATTAAGTAAATGGAGGTAAGCTCTTGGTTGACTTATTGAAGGGCGCTTTGGATCCTACTCGGATGCTTAACTAACCGAATATGTAATGTCCTTAAAAAGGAAAACCCCCACCAGCTATGTGGTACATCTAAGCTTAAGTTTTTAAGCCGCATGGTTAGACCAAGAATTTCTATGGACAGATGGTGCGAGTTCAATTACTGTCTTCGAAAATCGAGATGATACAGAATAAATTTGTTAATTAAATTAAAGAAACTTAATGTTTGGCGATATGATGCTAGCAGAGTTAGAATACTACGACAGGATAGTCGTTCCATCAACCTTAGACCTCACACAACTAAAGGGCCAATCACGACTCCTTGTCCTTGAGCTATAGTCCGGCTTGATTAAGCTCATACTGTAAATAGGGGTGCAAACGAGCCAATTAATATAGAGCTCGAGCTTGGCTCATTTAGTAAACGAGCCAAAAAACAAGCTCGAGCCGAGCCCTTAAAGAGCCTAGCCAGGGCAAATTACTTAACAAGCCTCCTTAAACGAACCGAGCCTAAATACGAGCCAAGCTTCTGCGATCCGAGCCAAGCTTTACCGAGCTCGTTTACTAAATGAATTTAAAACTTGAGCTCGAGCCCGGCTTGTGTACTAAACGACTCAAGCCTTAACAACCCGAGCTGCGAGCTCCTCTCGAGTAGCTCGGTTCGTTTGCAGCCCTAATTGGAATAAACTTAATTTCATTAAACTTAGCTCCTGATTTGCTCAATCATTAATGGAATTCGTTTGAGATCCACTTTAATGCTAAATAATCTCTTGAGATTGTGACATTAAATCTTTAACCAACTTATTGTTTGACTCGACTCAGATTGGTTATGCCAGAGTAGGATCGATACATAGATGAAGCCATTTCTGAGAGAGAAAACTTATCTATCTTATTTTAGTGGCTGGAACATGTTATTTTTGTGATCCAAGAAATTAATTTTCGACACTAATAATTAAATTATCCGTTGAAATAAACATCAACCTGATTCGATATATGCACCGATTGATAAATTTGCGTGTAACAAATAGATGGTCTAATTCAAAAAATTAACCCAAATTTTATTAAAATTTAAAAAGAATAAATAAGCAATTTTTGTCTGATCATACATTGATAAGTATATGAACAAAATAGATTTCTATATACAATGAAAATGAATTGAAATAATTTGAAAATTAAAATTGCCTACGAGATGAAATAACTTGAAACTTAAAATTACCTTTCTTTTTTCTTCAAAAATCTGTTTTGTTCATGTATCTATCCATGTCTGATCAAACTAATTTTTTTCATAGATGACGTACTTAACGAGCTTTAAAAAAAGAATCTATAGATAATGTCGGCTTGTCTCTAAGCCCTCAAAGGCCCCAAAACTGAACCGGACTGAAGAAGAAAATTTTGGGTGTAAATAGGGTATGAGTGACGTGGTACCTCTTCGGCACATCTGGGCCGTCCAAAAATGTATCGGACGGTCCGAATTGAAACACACTTTTTTTTTCTTGTCTTTTCTATTTTTTTAAATCCAGACAACACTTTCAATTCGGACCGTCAATTGCATTGTTGAACAACACTAATATGTCGAGAGAATACCACGTGATTAGGGTGGGAATTTATGACAAGACACGAAGTTAGCGGGTTAGTGTTGAGTATTTCTGACACGAAACACGTATATGACACGACCCGAGAACACGATTATTAAATAGGTCACGTTCGGGTTCAACCCGCATAACCCGAGAATGACACGAATTAACCTGTTTGTCTATTCGTGTCGACGTGGTAACCTGAGAATGACACGAATTAACCCGCATAATCCGAGAATTAACCCGAATTAACCCGCATAACTCGAGAATGACACGAATTAATTGTGTCAATTCGTGTCGTGTTCGGATCAAATTTGTCTAAATAGGTCGTTTACAAGTTAATCATGTCAACCCGAACACGACACGAATATTAGCAGGTTGGTTTAGAGTTCAGTTTTTCCGACACGATTAGTAAAGCAGGTCATTTCGACACGAATCCGATTTGACACGAACTCGATTCGACCCGACCCGACGCCCACCCCTACACGTGATACCCTTCCCGTACCCATAATTTTCTCGGACTGAACACTACCAAAACTGGACAGGAGTCTTTGTTAGCGTCGGTTTCAATAGACGGCCTTTCGGTGCATGAACCCACCGTTTCAACTTCAAAGCTGTGGTAAAGCGCTCCCGTCCTTTCTTGGTGAATTGGTGTTGATAACTGGGCGTCCGTTCTTTTGAGTTTTCTCGTTAATCTGTCCTTTTTTCTTTTTTTTTAATCTGTCCATTCGAGAGGGTTTTTCTTTTCTCCTTTTTTTTGTTTCTTTTCGCACAAAATCCGTTTAATATTGCTAGCCTCCTCTGAATCCACTCCTTGTGGCCACAAAACCCCATCTTCAAATTTTCCCCATTTTTTGTCCTGCTTCATAACTTTCCCACCCCCTCAATCTTTCTCCTCTTTTGTTCCTTGTTTCTAGAAAACCCAATTGGGTTCAAATGAAAAAACCCTCAATGGACTGATCAATTGAGGTCTTTTCGTCCTAACCCATAAACAGCTATGCAATCTTCTAGTGCCAGTACTCAAGAAACTGGTAATTTATTCTCTCTTGTATCCAAATTGAGTTACTTAGCATTTGATTCTAGTTTAAAGACTCGGAATTCAGATGGGTTATCTTCAATTTTGTCTAACCGCATGTATTTTAATGGAGTTGGGAAGAATTCCAAGGTAGTAGCTTCATTGAGTTTGAGTAGTGGAAGTGGTTGTAAAATTAGAAAACTGTTCAATGAGTTCAATAGGTTTGTTAGGTTTCACTGTGAGAAAATCCCAATTGGTTTCGCCTCTCTTCGGGTTGGTTCAGCTGATGATGTTAATGGATTGAAGGAAGATGGTTGTAGTGTTTTAGAGGATGAAGGGTTACCCTTGAATGGTGTTGGATTGGGTAGGAAAAAAAAGGTTCTTATTTTGATGAGTGATACCGGTGGTGGTCACCGGGCTTCGGCGGAAGCTATTAAGGCCGCGTTCAATGAAGAATTTGGTGATGAATATGAGGTCAGTTTTTATTGCTTTATTTCGATGGTTGAGTAAAATGAATACATAATGTGTTTTAATTCATCTGTTGATCATTTTCTTTTTGTTAAGAGTGTGTGCTGCAGGTTTTTGTTACGGATTTATGGACAGATCATACTCCGTGGCCGTTTAACCAATTGCCCAGGAGTTATAGCTTCTTGGTGAAAACTGGGCCATTGTGGAAGATGACTTACTATGCTTCTGCTCCGCGTGTAGTGCACCAATCCAATTTCGCTGCAACATCAACATTTATAGCTAGGTGAGTGATTCCTTTAAGCATGCAATCAAGATTAGGCTTCTATTTTAGTTTACTTACGGAGATAAAAGGACTGGTGAATTTCTGTTGTTGGAATCTGAAACGAGCCCTTGTTTGCTAGTTTCTGCAATTTAATCTGCTCGTCAGGGTATATAGTGGATGCGATAATAGTGTTCGTGTCATAATTAATATTTAATAGGCTTACAGCCCTTCTTTGGTTTCCTGAGCCGGAGATGAGAGATGGTCCAAGATGGACCTCACATTTGGTTTTGGAAACTTAGCTGAGATTCTATAGGAGCTCTAAAAGCTGGTCATGAGCCTATATGTAGCTCTACTCTTTACAATATAATACAGACATTACAATGCATTGCTAGTAGTTTAGTTTGATTTTTTTGTCTTTGCCCTTGATTTAAACCCGCAGTTCTGGTAAATTTTGCTTTTCGCAATAGTCGTAAGACATGAAATTCGGCAGTTATAGTTAAGTATAAGTTTTCATGGGTTAATTAAAGTTTGTTTGTTCATGGATCACGTTGCTAGAGCCTTTGGAATGCGTTAAAAACAATTACTTTTGGCCCAAGGAGGCATAATTAAACGGTCATTGGTGGCTTTCATTTGTTGGAACTGAAAACAACTGTTGGAACGTGGAAGGTAAGAGAGTTTTATATGCAGTTACTTACATTATAGTAAAGCTGTTATCTTTACTCATATGCAATGTTATCAAATTCTTCACGGTGAGCAACTTGGATTTTTACATATGGAAATGAAACAATTGAACATAACAAGGTATCAGAGTCAGAGTATCCTTTTGTTTCATTTAGGAAGCCAATTTAGTTATCTATTTTTGTATCCAATGTGTACCTAAATACTTTTGTGTGCCTGTACGTAAGTAGTGACAAATGTCACTCTCATTGGGCATGCATGAATATGTGCCTTTTTTTAACTTGGTTGCCCCAGATTTTATCCAAGTTAACTCTCTTATGAAATACTAAAACATACATTCAAATATGTAATTAATCATGCCTGATGCGATGGTGTTGCATATCTCTAGATGATTGATTACGAACAAGACATGTCTGTTTAACATTCTATGTATGGTTGTCGACATTTTTCACACCATAGGTTCTGAGTTTCTGAGATATGGCTTGAATTTAATTATCCATGTCGCTCTCTGTGATTCCAGCAATGAACCTCATCTGGAATTTTTGTTAGTATTCATAATAGAAGCGAGACTTAGTATTCACTCAGTCACTCTTCATGTATGCCATTGGTTAAGTGAAAACCTTTTGGCTTGCAAACTTCTTAGGTTGCTTCTGATTAGAATCCAGATATTCCATTTGACTGCAGAAGTTGTGGAACTAGCATAATGAACCCTCTCTCTTGCTGGTTCTCTCGCTAGCTCTATGTGTGTGGTTGCGAAGCAAGTCTCTATGTGATTTTTCTCTTCATTTCGAACTTTTTTAGTTGTTCATTAGCTTGGTACGGGTTAATGCTTTGCACAGGTTTAGTCTTCTGGTCTATTGTGCAACTTTCGCTTATCTCTTCTTTTCTTTTCTTGTTCATCTTCTCCAAGTACCATTAAACAAATGGAACTTCTGGGAACTTATAACTATTCATTCTAATTTAGTTTGTTAACGTCCATGTATTTCCTCGGTTCTTGGAGGTTTAGGGGGCCACTGTTTCAGTGGTCTGAGAGCAGCCACTTTGTGCATAGTGCCAAAGGTTAGGTCTGTCTCCAATCATCCTTGTCCATACCCCCAATGATTGGGGACTAGATGGGTTCTGTTATTATCCTAATTTTGTTTGTTGTATGCACGTTCGCAGTGCCTTATAAAGTAGTTATTTGGGCTATGCTGGCCATTTTATCTGATTCTGTTACCCTGTAACTGTACAGAGAGGTTGCTAAGGGCTTGATGAAGTACCAGCCAGATATAATTATCAGTGTACATCCTCTGATGCAACATGTTCCCCTTCGTATCTTGAGGTCAAAGGGTCTTTTAAAGAAGATTGTGTTCACCACAGTAATTACAGATTTAAGCACTTGCCATCCAACATGGTATTTTCTGCACTCAAAGTGATTTGTTTCCCCGTTGCACTATTCTGATTCTAGTTTTTAATGTTCTACGTTTTTACTCATATTTAGGTTTCATAAGCTTGTGACAAGGTGCTATTGTCCCACGGAAGAAGTCGCAAAAAGGGCATTGAAAGCTGGACTTGAATGTTCTCAAATCAAGGTTTTTGGCCTTCCTGTGCGACCATCCTTTGTTAAGCCTGTTCGCCCGAAGGTTGGTTATGTTTCTAGTGCCTATTTGCTAATTCATGAGGGTTAGTGAATGCTTGGGCAAAACCATCATAGAGAGAGAGTCTCACTTGTGCATGCACATAGACTCTTCGTATTTTGAAGCTAGGAAATTTGACATTAACTGAAAAAACAATTCCTACAAAAAGAAGGATATGGACAATGTGATGACATTAATTTGCTGATGCATATTTCTTCTCCATATGCAAATCATAGGTGACTAACTTTTATGTACTACTAATAGCTACAATGAGAAATTCGCATCTTGGACTGATTATGGACTAAATTCCATAAGTAGATTCTGTATCTGGCTACAATTTGACACAGCATATTTAACAATCATGTCTCCTGCGTGCTTGACTCGTAATTGGAATGAGCTATGTAGCACGGACACGGCAATTTTGAAAAAAGGGACACGGACACGGCGGGGGACACGGCAATATATATATTAATATACATATAAATATTTTAAAAAATTAAAATTTTAAAGATTAATAATTACAGTTTGACCCCCAAAAAAGTTAAAAAATTACAATTTGACCCCTGAAAATTAAAAAAAATTACAGATTGACCCCCCAAAATTTCAAAAAAATCACAGTTTGACCCCTGCCGTGTCCAAATTCAAAATTTTTTGGGGACATGCCACGTGGCGTGTCCCATACGTATCCCGCTGTGTCCCCGTGTCCGATACGCCGATACGGCGACCTCTAGAAGTGTCGGTGCTACATAGGTTGCCAACTTTCTATCTGAGCTGAGCTGGGGAGGTTGAAAAGTGCCGGCAAGAAGTATTGAAATTACTTTTTTTGAGACACGTGCATGTGGTATGCGTTATAGGTCAAGGAGTGTATGTGTGGTATTGGTGCCATTCAAATGCATGCACCTCCATAGAACATGTCCAGGCTACTTCGTTCAGAGATGAAAATAAGGGACAGAACTTGTGGTATACTTAGTCCTGGTTGAAGTTTCTTACTGGTTGCCATTATGAAGGGGAAGTATTTAGCGATCAAAATAGCGTAGGAATTATGGTAATGTGCCATTTACAATTATTTGTTTCTTACGTCTGCAATTTATGTCTTTTGATGTGCTTTTGGGGGACACAGTCTCCTTGTTTCAGAGGAATAGTGTTTTGGATTGCATTGAATGCTTGTTAATGGGCTTAGTTTCATTATGTTGCATATATAGGAGGAGTTAAGGAGAGAACTGGGGATGGATGAGGATCTTCCTGCTGTGTTGTTGATGGGTGGTGGAGAAGGGATGGGTCCCATCGAGGCTACAGCACGAGCACTTGGAAAGTCATTGTATGATGAGAATGCCGAGGAGCCAATAGGTCAGGTGCTCATAATATGTGGCCGCAACAAAAAGCTAGCCAACAAATTGGCTTCTATTGAATGGAAAATTCCTGTCCAGGTATTACAATCCTTTTGAACTTCCGACCACTACCTTGCTCATACCTAAATTATACCATACTGTTTTTGAATTGGTCTTTGATTACTCTCTCTCTCTCTCTCTCTCTCTCTCTCTCTCTCTCTCTCACACACACACACACACACACACGCACACACACACACACAATTTGAGTAGTTTCCATGTCATGTTTTAACTTTTTTTTTTTACTTTCATAGGGATGTCTTCCAAACTTTTCATCCCTCAACGTGTGTCCAATTTGCGTAATAGAAGCCTGTCTGTTCTTTTACTTTCTGTCATATGTATTCCCCTGACTTAAAGAAGAACATGCTTTTAAAACATAGGTGAAGGGTTTTGTCAGTAAAATGGAAGAATGCATGGGAGCATGCGATTGCATAATTACGAAGGTATCTCATTGTACTGATTTCAGTAATATTACCTTCCGTCGTCATCATTTGTTTCCTGGAAATTCCCGTTGATTGTTTTGCCTGTCTCATGCTCTCATATTCATATTCATATTCATTGCCTGTTTGTAGGCTGGTCCAGGAACTATCGCTGAAGCTATGATCCGAGGACTCCCCATAATCCTAAATGATTACATTGCTGGCCAGGTGTATTTTCTACTTTTGATATTAACCGCTCCATAGTAATTAATAAGTGAGAGATTAGGAAGGAAAAAAATAAGTCTATCTCCTGTTTTATGGTCTCATCAAGATTTCTAGCTGAAATACATTGTCTGCGTTGAGCCAACAAAAGCTTGAAACATAGATTTCTCTTAAAATCTATCCCGTAGTAGCCAAATGTACAACAGAGGGAAATCTTCTCATTCCTTTTTCTGACTAATTTCTTACTTTGGTTCAAATGCAATCTGGCAACGGTGGGAGATCGTCTCATTCACTTTTTCCTCCTCCCCATTTCTTTCATACAATTCTGCCATTGCTTTCTAAGCGCGTTCCAAGCATAGTCTCTCGCAGGAACCACTGGCTACATTGTAGGGTGTCACCCTTGTACGGTTTTTCATTGATGCAACTCCTAGCATATTTAATGTTGGTAACACTAGCAGTTGTCATTGCACTCTTCCTCTTCATTCAAGAATGGAGTGAATATAGTAAAAGCTGGTGCGAGCTCTGAACATTGCCAATCTTGCCAACGTGTAGTTGTGTCTTGTTTTTTTCTTGTTATTGATCGTGCTTGATGCTATTCACATGAGGGAACTTGTTTAATAGCTATAGCGCATGCTGAACTTCAATTTCCAAATCTTGTTACAGGAAGCCGGAAACGTACCTTACGTGGTGGAAAATGGATTTGGTAAATACTCAAAATCACCAAAAGAGATAGCTAATATCGTTGCTCAATGGTTCGGTCCGAAAGCAGATGAGCTCAGGGCAATGTCGCAGAATGCTCTGAGGTTAGCTAGGCCGGATGCTGTGTTTAAGATAGTCCATGATCTTCATGAGTTGGTCAGACAGAAAAGCCTTGTAGCCCAACCACAATTTTGCTCAACTTGAAAATCGAACGCTTTATTTAAACCATCTTTTCGTTCAACGTCCGAATATAACTTACCGTCTGGCAAAAGTGGACATTTTTGTTTGACCTTTGATTCATTGCTTTGTTCTGATAGTTGTCATGTCAATACAATAGAGATGTATCTAAACTGAACTGAGAAATGCCAGGGGTACGATTTGGTTAGTACTAATCACATCGATTTCTTATATGCGCCATTTATGGATCGAACTGTCCAGTCCCGGCAATTGGGTTTTTTAAAATCGTTTTTTGATGATCGAAACTGTTATTACAAAGTTTGCCATGATTCTAGCATATGGTTTATCTTAATTATCGATATGCATTATGCAATAGACATGCTTTTCGATATGGTTTGTATTCAACTGTTTTAAAAAAGTGAAACCATTTTGATTGTCAACGTAGGTCTTGGAAGGGCCCACAAACGTTGAAATTGGACGTTCTCTAACATAGACCCTAGAAGGGCCCACCTTAATGGAGTGAAAATTTGTTCACCCTCACACCAAAAGATGGTGAACAAAACTTTCATCCTGATTGGTTGAAATGGTGTAGGGTCCACAGAATCAATATACTTTTTGGTAAGCATGACACCACATTGTGGTGGGATGGGATCCACACTATTTTTTGTGGACCCCACATCATTTCAACCAATCAGGGTGAGGGTTCCAAAAGAGGGTGAACAAATTTTTTTTCGACCTTAGGTAAAACGCATTAAAACCTGGTTGAACCGAATCCATCAACACAGTGGCCTGAAAACACCGAATCCAGATCCTCTCATGTGACTTAAGATATACAATTTATCAGGGTTGCATTTTGATAATTTTAGCAGCTCATTTTATAAGTATCGATTTATGAATCGGTCACGTGCAAAAAAGAAGTTGATCGGAAATTAAAACCATTCAGGCAAAGTATATTTGTCAATAAACAATTTGATGATCAAAGTCCGTCTATTTCTTTCTTTTATGTCAATTATGATTTGGTCAAGTTTTTATGAAAAATCACTTAATGTATTTTGTTTTAAACTGAATCACTTCATATATTACTCCCTCCCTCTCGAATATTTGTTCAATCCGTAAAAACAAGAACTTAAAGTATAATTTTTTTTTTTTGTGTACTTCAAAAGAATTCATTAATATGTAACCAACACCCGCTCGGCACCCAAATTCTTGTCCCAAGACAGGGAAGGGAAACGTCCAAGACAACCGAATCCCATTCTTACCACGTCATAGCAAGCCGTTAAGCCATGCATGCTGCTGGCACCTCTCTCTCTCTCTCTCTCTCTCTCTCTCTCGTGTATAAAAAGCTGGACAGTTACCACCATTAATTACTAGTGTACTACCGGTAGATAGAGAAAATCAGCTTGAGTCGTTTCTTCCTTTTTCTTTGATTTGATTCAATCTAAACTTCGATGGAAACTCTCCCCAATTTCTACAGATCCTATACAAATTTTGGTACATGCAAGATTATTATTCTATAACGTGGTTATTTGGGGGATTTTTTGGAGGTGTTTTAGGGAATGGGTTGGAGGTACAAGGCTGGGTTGGTTTTGATTGGGACTGTTGTTTTCATTTGGGTCGCCTCTGCTGAGGTTACTCAGGTTAGAGATTTCGATCCTCTCTCTCTATCTCTATCTCTCTGGGTGTGTGGAATATGTGGTTTTACACTATTTATTGTGCTGTGTTGCATGGTTTCTTGAAAGCAGAAGTTGATTTTTTCGGATGAATTTTCCATGTGATTGAGAAAAATATCTGTTGAGGATTCTGACAAACCAACAAACACACAATACAATGTGCAAAAGAATAATCAAGAACAGAAAAAAAAAAAAAAAACACGTAGAGATTTTTTTTTGGTGCAACAAATGGAAGTGAAGGTTTGGTATCCGTCACCTCCATCGCCAGGGAGTATTACCCCGTCAGACCACATCATTATCTATACAGACTATAGCCATAGGGGACCGAAGTTAAGGTCCCACCACGTGTGAGTGGTCTTAAGAGTATGTTTAGCCCCAGTGAGGGGCTATGGGGACTTGAACCTGTAGTAGAGTTTATCCACAACTCTCACTTCCACTAGTAATTGGTTGAACCTCAAACTGTAAGCGAAGTGCACCCAAATTGAATCAAGCTTCACAAGCCCAAATATTATTGTGTTTGATAGAAATTAGAATTGCAAATGGGACATTTTTATTTTTTGGTAAGTGAATCAGTGAATGGGACTTGGTTTTGGACATGCTAGAGTCTTGCATCTCTATCTTGTCTTTTGGGATTTCTTAAACCTAGATGGCAATAGATCCTCTCCAACCCTGCCCCAGTTGGAGCAGTTCTCCGATTTTATTATATTGATGTTTGTAGGTTTCAAGTTGGGTTTGGAGGGGGAAGATTTAATTTTTCAGAATTTCAGTTGTGTTGGTATTTGATTACCCCGTCCAAGCCCAAAGCACTCTCCATTCCAAACCACCTCTTTATCTAGTATCTACCCCTTCATGTAACTGCTAATCAAATATCATACTGATATTTCTTAGGGAAAGGACTTCCAATGGGATCCATTGGATAGCGTATTGTCATTTGAATTTGAAAAAGATTGACCAAATATTTTTTCTCTTTTCAAAGCAAAAAATTAAGTAAAAAGAAAGACAATTAAAATGGTGAAATGGGGATTGAATATGGACGGCAAAATCGATTTCTTTTTGGTTCAGAGATGGGACGCCAAATTCATTCCCCATTGGAGATCGGGCCAGGATGGGAGTGGCTGCAAACTGCATGCTTGGGGTCGGTGAAACCCAGCCCTTTGCCATCTCTTTGCACTCCCATCAAGGACAGACTGAGGGGCGGATGAGTATGGGCAACTGCCCTACCTAAGTTGCAGACTTTCTTTAGGGGTATAGTAGTATTTTTCCAAAAATATCAAAAGGATATATTAAGTCACTGCCCAGCACTTTTCTAAAGATATTAACACCCGCCCATCCAAGATTTTGTTCTTGGAAAAATTCAGTTATTGTCCTCCAACGTGCATCTATAATCAAATTAACACTAGGGTTGATATCTATAAACTTTGGCATGGTTATGGATGTACAAGCTTCTACTAATGTACAACTATATTTTTATACCGTTTGTGTAATGTGTTGGTGGATATTGATGTCACCTATTAATTATGGAAAAAAAAAAGGGTCCCCAACGTTGAAATCCTGCGTTTCGCATTGTGGATGATCTTGTGTCATCTTTTGATGATATTTTGCACCAAGGATGATTTTAGACGTTAATTTGATTGCAATCTAATCTTTCTGCCATTTATTTCGTCGTGATTAGTTGCCTCAAGTGTTTTGCTTGTTTGATGAGTGAGTTGTCACCATGTAAATGCGGTAGATTTGAGGAGGTTAGCTATATCTCTTTGCATTCTTTATACATGGCCTCTGATGGGCCTTCATAGAATGGATGTCTTTTTGGTGGGCTCGTAAAGGCTTGCTCTTCGGTTGGTGTATGGCTGTGGACAGAGTTTGTATGTTATGCCATCTCAAAGTTGAGTCACATGAACACTTGTTCTTTGAGTGTGAGTACTCCCTGGTTGTTTGGAAGTTGATGTCACAGAATTACATTGCAAGGCCTTATTTGGTTTTTTTCCGTAGAAATAGTAGGTATGAATTCATAAGCATGGAAGGTCATGGTCCAATACAGTTTATAAACTCTCCTTTGTGGGTGCAATTTATGGGATGTGGAGGGAAAGAAATAGAAGGCAATTCAGGGCTTGACTATGCCTGCACTTGCTTCGGGGTCTGTGGTTGTGGATTATGTTAGGGCTTGTTTTCGCTCCTGGAGAAAGCTGAAACCAACAGATGATAGTAGGCTTCTGGGTAGAAAATTGGAATCTCAGTCGAGGAGTTTTCGGTTCCCTGTACACTTGCTATTTTGCTTCTTGTGCTTGTTTTACTAGTTAGCTAGGTTTATGTTGGCCGGTTTGGCTTGTTTGGCATTTCCCTGTTGTTCTTGGTTGTTTGCTTCAATCAAATGGTTAGTTCACCAAAAATTAATAATAATTCTACATGTACATTGGTTCTTTCATTCTGTTATCCTTTTCCTTCCTGTTAATTCTGCACAATTTTCGGCATTCTTTTGATTCTGAGCTGTAAGATTATTGCCACGAGGAGGCTTATGGGGTTGCTGGCCATGGTACTTTTTAATGAAGCCTTGGCCATTGTGAATCCTTGCTTGGTCTCCATGAGAGCTTATGTACAATCATGCAAGTATTACAGTTTGGCACATTTTCTTAGGCATGGTCCGTAGGCATGCTGCTACCATGTCAGCTCTTTTACAGTGTAGTTTGGAGCTCCTTGTAAAACTTTTAGTTCTTCGTTGCATTTCCATAGTGTGTCGATGCTAATTTATCGAACTTGAAGTTAACAGTAAAAATGTCTCGCAGAGAATCTTTGAGCAGTATAAACAGCCATTTGCTCTGACGTATCTGGGGATCTCTCTTATGGTCATCTACCTACCTATAGCAATTGTCAAAGATTGGATCTGCATCTTGATGGACAAAAAATTGCTCAAGAATATTTACAATGAAAGCCCTTTCTTGGTCTCTTCGGTTGGACTAAATATCCCCCTTAGAATCAATGACATGCATCACGTACCAGAGGAAGATTTTAACAGCTTTACTGATGTGGATACTATTCAAGTTGAAGAAGGGCAGCCCTTGACCTATAAAAATGGGGAAGATGAGTTGCACGTGCTTCTGGAGAGTTCTGAGCTTAGCTCATGGGAGAATGCCAAATGGAGTCTTTATCTTGCTCCTATATGGTTCGTAACAGAGGTATTTTATGCTAAATCTTAGCGTTCTTTTCATAATCAATTACAGTATGAAGAATTCCACAATGCAATCTAGGGTACCTGGCCACCATGTGCTCTCTAGTGTGGTATCTTGTGCCACCACCAGACAGTTGGTGCTAACTCCAAATTATTCTTTTAGAAGTAAGGAGTGAATTAAAAAAAAGAATCTGTATGACAATATGATAAAGCAGAAAATATTTTGTAGCACACGAAATTGGGTAAAATGGATTGATTGGATATAATTGTGTTTCTGTCGATGCCAGTTGTCATTATTTTTGTTGAAGTTGCGTCTTGGATCCAAATTTATATTTGATTCTTTAGCTTTGATGCATGCAGTATTTGTCCAACTCAGCACTTGCTAATACCAGTGTTGCAAGTACGACTGTCTTGACTTCTACATCAGGGCTCTTCACTCTTTTCTTTGGAGCAATCCTTGGTCAGGACTCTATAAAAACTGCAAAGATCATAGCTGTTTGTATTAGTATGACTGGGGTCATGATGACTACAATCGGAAAAACTTGGGCCCCTGATGAAATGCTGAGCGCCTCAGAGTAAGTTCAAATTTTGCTTGTGGTGATGGAATAAGCTTTCCAGATGGTTAATTTCTTTTCAAGGCCACTACTTGCTCTATATCACCATTTAGTGCTCAAATCTCTTGTTGTAGCAAAACCAGAAAAGAGAAATATGACGTGTAATATGCATGTATACCTAGAGGAATACCGAATATCTCTGTGCACATGTGATTCTGTTTGGAGTTTAGATCTTTTGGAAATCTAAACTTCTGTAAAGTGCGTCAACACTGTTTGGGTTTATCCTGTGGCAACATAGGCTTGCATTTCCATTGTGGATGTGCATATCTATTGGGTTATATTGAATACCGTTGCGTTAATCCTGTAAAAACTAAATGGATATTTGTGTTTGCTAGAAAACTATGAAGATTTTATTTGTATGCATTTGCTGTTTCAAGAAATGTTTTGACTAAATCTCTCAATTTTATTATGGCAAGGAGCACAAAGCATTCCATCATCGGAGACATCTTTGGTCTTCTCTCTGCAATGTCATATGGTTTATTTACAGGTTGGACATCCTTATCAAACATATGCAATGATCAATTTCATGATAATTTGCAAACTTCAATTGCGAAGTCTCTATGTTGATTTATAACCTGTTGGGCCACCACTTAGTGCAGTGCTGCTGAAGAAGTTCTCTGGATTGGGAGAAGACAAGGTTGATGTGCAGAAGTTCTTTGGATACGTTGGGCTGTTTACTCTTCTTGGCTTCTGGTGGCTTGGTAAGATACCCAAACTTTCCATTTTTCTGTAGTCCTAGCAAAATTGTGTGGCTTCAAAGAATTATGCTTGAGATGTTAATAGAAGTAGATTCGCTTGTCATGGATGTTGAGGAGCAGCCCTAAAAGGATTTAGTCGGTATGTGGTTCAAGTATTCAACTTTAGAGTTAGTGGAGACTACAAATCGGAGCAGCATAATCTTCTGTTCAATTTAATTGGATGTGTCAATGACTCGATCAACAAACACCCCCCCCCGGGACAACAGTGTGTGGTTCAAGCCTAGATATCAAATCAAATCAAATTAAGTACTTTTACTAGCCCATGGTTATACTTCTATTTCACTAAAGTTATAGTGCATACGTGGGCATAGTTAGTCCTCCTTTTCTTACTGGGTTATTCCAGTCATTTTTCTGGGACTTCAGTTTTGCTGGAGGCTTCAAGTTAGAAGTTATCACTAACTTTTTACCCAAAATCTTAAGAGAACAGGAAGACACTACTTTGTCTCTCGGAAAAATTGATCTTCCAGTACTTGGGTTGGCAGGGCTGATATGGAACTTTTTGCTTCCATAATCTTTCTTGGATTTTATAGCTACATGTCTTTGTGGCTTGCTTGGTTGGTGGAGATAACCACGTTTGCTTTCTACTAGTTCCCATTTCCCTTCAGTAAAGTTCCATTGTAAGGTTATAAATGCACCCTTCAAAAGATATCACTAAAATCTTACTCATGAACTTTAAATTATGAAACTCACCCACATTCTATATACACTTTAATGCTTCGGGAGACATTGCACTAGTTCAGAAAGCCCACTTTCTGGACAACAGTAGAACATATGCTCTTCGTAGATTTCACCAGACATGGGGTTTTTTGTTCTAGTCTAGAATGTTATTACATTATTCTAGATTTCCTTTAAGACTTTGAAATGTTGGGATCACAAGGTATCTCCAATCCACATCTCCACCAACAACGTGGCAACCTGTGGTCCTTGTCTTATTGTAGAATATATTTGCTTTATTATGCTTATTAACCAAGCTTTTCTTTGTTTCCTTTTGTTCTGTTCATGGATAAATGAGCTGCCCGTAGAAAACTGAAAAGATTCAGTAGCTTTTAAGGTTTAACTGTTTTATAAAGCTCTTCAGCATTTATTTTTCCACTCTTTTATTGTTCCTGCAGTATGGCCATTGAATGCCGTGGGGATAGAACCTCAGTTCACGATTCCACATTCAACATCTCTTGCTGAAGTTTTGCTGTTAAATGGCTTTGTGGGGAGTGTTCTCTCGGATTACTTTTGGTGCGTAAAGCAGCCTTTCTTTTCCTCGTTGCATGCGCTTCTCTTTCATCAGCATATGAAAGAGGGAATTAATCAATAGGAAGAACACAAAAACTTCAATAGGAAGAACACAAAAACTCCAAAAACCCTCCCGCCCCACCCCTAGAAAGAGGGAATTAATCAATAGGAAGAACACAAAAACTCCATCTAGAAATAGTAAAAGAGGGAATTCATCAGCATATAAAAATTTCTGTTCAAAAACCCTCCCGCCCCACCCCTAGAAAGAGGGAATTAATCAATAGGAAGAACACAAAAACTCCATCTAGAAATAGTAATTCTGTCCTTCTGAATTTATGTGTTACTAAAATTGATTCTTGAAAGAAAGTTCTGATAACGGATTTTAGAATCCTGAGCTAACTGATTTTTATCACATGTTGGACTCTTCCAAGAAGGATTTGGTCAATTTCATGTCTGATTTGGTTTTCCTCCCTCTCTCTCTCTCTCTCTCTCTTTCTTTCTTGTATCAAGCAGGGCTCTTTCTGTGGTTTGGACAACTCCATTAGTTGCAACTCTCGGTATGTCATTGACGATACCACTTGCAATGGTAGCAGACATGGTGGTGCATGGCCGTCACTTTTCTGCAATCTACATTCTTGGTTGCATTCAGGTAGTCTATGCCCATGGCACTCCAAATTATTCTTACGAGCTTGTTTTAGACTCTGTTGGATTGTGTATTTGTGGTGGGTTTTACAGACTGAAAGAAAACATAACGAAAGAAATAGCCTGACATTCGATACCATTTCCTTTCTCTCGATAAATCTCTCCACGAGTACACGATCCAAATACAATCGTACTATTTCGCTTCAGAAACCTGGCTAATTAGTCCCATTGGATTCAGGTCTTTGCAGGATTTGTCATAGCAAACCTTTCTGACTATCATTTCAGTAAAGAAGATGAGTAGCAGCGGTAAATTTTCTAGTTTTTGTTTCAGAAAATGTAACTGTTAAACTAGTGACTGCATAAATTTTGGATGGTATTGGTCTCCCTTCGTTGTGTACACTTCACAGTAGTTGTGTGGTGAATAATTCTCTGTGACCTAGAAGATAGAGTTGCTAATGTAACTCAACTCCTAGCTTTTTTTTGTTTACTTCCAACTTAGTTGATTGATTTGAGTACAACCTTGGGAATTCGGCCCAATGGCTGTGAGGTTCGATTCCTGTGGACAATGAGGTTGGTCTTCGTAATAATCTAACTAATACTAACAACTTATCGAGTAATAATCTAACTAATACTAACAACTTATCGAGTTATCGTCTAGCATTGATTTGATTACTTATCGGAGATACAACTGCTAAGTGGATTTGGACGGTAAATTTATCAACAGTTGTATTTATTTATTTAGTTTTTGTCCAACAATAGGAAAAGGAGAGTGGGGAGGAGTATTGAACTCTTACCAGGTGAAGTGTTAATTTTTTTGCCGGACCAATTGGGTTAGGAGGCAACTTCTATCAACAACCATTGCCAATGTGAAGAAATATAGAAAATACACTTGGGCTTCTGAGAATTTATGTAAGCACTTTAAATTTTACTTTTCCTTTAATCATGTGGGACGGGAAAAAAATGAACTACGATTACATGCGCATAGCAACAAAAAATAATAGAGTAGTTGTAAGATTCATAGTGGCGTAGCCAGAAAATTGTATCAGTGAGGGCACAATCCAAAAACGCCAGTACTTTTGTTCTGTAAAAAAAAATCTCTATTTGAAGAATCTAAGCTGTGATTTTTCAATTAAACTTTTTTTTGAAGATATATATTCCTATTTGAATAGTGCTTAACTATCACATTATCTTTAACACAAAAGAGAGATGAGTTATTGATAGATTTAAGAAGAAAAAGAGAAATAAGGGAGAAAAAAAAAAAGAAAGAGGCCAGAAAATAACAAATATGAATTTTGTGTATAATACTATTTTCATCTTATTTTTCTCTCACCTTCTTTTCTTCGGTTTCCCTTGAGCTCTAAACACAGCGTAAAGTACCTTTTCAAACCGTCTAAGATCTATCAACTTTCAATTATAAGAGCATCTCTTTGGGTGGGTTTTCCACATGCTAAAAATCTTTGATTTTAAAAACAATCTTCCTCATTTAATAAAATTAGCTGGTGATTTTAGCAAATGTTAATTTTATCATTTGAAAAAGCCTGGTTGAACCAAATTTTGTGTCTTCCAAGGGATTATCTACTGGAGTAGTACGTTAGGCATAGCTACTATCAGAGAGCAAGGACGGCTAGCTAGTAGCTACTCTCCCATTTTCTACTTCTAATTTATTTGATTGTATTTAATTATCGATATTACAATAATGTTAAATTTGTTGCCATCCATTTTCTTAAACATTTTTTGAAAAAATAATTTTTTTCTCAACAAAAATTTGACAGATACTGTTATTGAATGAAATAGAACCTTATTTAATGAAAATAAACTATTTCAAAAGCTAAACATTATGGTGAACTAGTTGTTCAAATAATTACTACTATTTTATCATTGAAGGGAAAAAGTAAGAGGCTGTTTGAGAGACAGTTTTTTGTATTTTTGACTTTTACATTTTCTATTTTGGGTGTTTGGCACACCCAACCTAAAACTCATTCTTTAAAAACATGTTTTCCAAATTGCACAAAGGAGAGCAGAAATGAAAAAGAGGTCTGGACCTAACCTACTTTTCAACTTCTCCACTTGCAAAATGCATTCTGCACATTTCTCTCAAATACTGTTCCGAAATTCAAAACTCATTTTGGGCTGACCATAATCCAAAAAGCCAAAAACCAAAAAGTTAAAAATGAAAAGCTGAAAAGTAAGTTCACAAACACCCCCTAACTAAGAGCATCCACATTTGAGGCTCTCTAAAAATGTTTGTTATATGACAAAAAGTGTAAAAAAGTGGATCTCAAAAATTATGTGTCAGAGGGTTGTTAGGTAGTGAATGAAAAAGAAGTCCATTTGACATTGTTATGAGGGCTATTAGTACTGTTAAAGTTGGAAAAAAAAATGTGGAACCAGCTCTCTCCTCTCTCTCTCTCTCTTCTTTTTCTACCACAAGGTCCACAACTCTGCGCCACTCTCTCTCTCTCTTGCCCAATAGCGCTATAGTACAAGTTGCAGGTAGCATGGAGATAACAACTGACCCTAAAAGGGGTTCCTAACACACACCATAAAACAATCAAATGGGAACCAAATATTAATTTTTTTTTTGTTATCTGACACAGTCAGTAAAAAACTAACACCAAATTGAGCAAAAATTCTCAAATGTAGATGCTCTAATAGAGCCAAAATAATGAGTTTTGGTAAATGTTAGTAAAAAAAAATGGCTTTGAATAGTAGATAGCAAAAATAGAGAGTATGATTGGAGTACTTTTATAAACAAAAAAAATGAATACGCAAAGTAGAAAATATATTTTACTCCCTCCGTCCCAAAAAGTTTGGCCTACTTATAAATTTCAAGATTTTATGTACAATACACAATGTTATCCAAAACTTGTAACTTTTCAAGTTTGTCATTCATTAGTTGACTCTAACAAAACAGGAGTTAATCAAGTTTTGAATTTAACTTTTTTTCCGAAAAGCGAAAAATCTTGCCGCTAGTGTAATCAGAGAGGTTTTTCAAAATTTTAAAATGCACTTTAAATTTTGAATTTTTCAATTTTTCTTCTTTTGGTCTCATTATTTTGATTGTTAAAAGCATCTTAAGGGTAGAAATGGAATTCACCGACTTTCTTTTGTTGAAAATTTTAAATTGGTCCTATATTTTGGGATGGCCAAAAAAGGAAAGTAGGCCAAATTTTTTGGGACGGAGGGAGTAGTAATTTTTTCTTTTATTTCCGTTTTGCTACACAAACAAAATGGAAATAAAAAAAATTCTCACTCAAAATCATTTATCAGTGTTAAACAAACCCGATCAAAAAAGCCAAACGAAACAACGATAAACAGGTTCATCGAATCGAATCGAATAATAATCTCAGAGAAAGTCGAGAAATTGAATGGAGAAAGGGAAAGGAGTGGTGATGGCTCGAAGATGGGCTGTCGATTTCACTGATTACTCCACCACTCCTTCCTCTCGCGACATCCCTGATCCCCCTGGTTTCTCTCCTGCTTCTCTCGATCAGGTCCTCTCTCTCTCTCTCTCTCTCTCTAGATATGTACTTATGTGAATTCTTACACTTTTAAGCATGTGTTGCAGATTGATTGGTTGATTATAGATACATATGCAGATAGATTTTTGTATCGCTCATCTGATTTTGTTGGAATTATGCAGGATGATTCGACGCTGAGTCGCCAGAAGAAGGATGCTGAATCTAATTGGAAATCTCAGGTAATTTGCAACCTAATTACGCCGCCCACCCCAATTTTTTTTTTAGAAAAATAGACAATCAAACACAGCTCAACCCTCGTCCTCATTGTTTCGCTTTGTCTAATTGCAACTGACTGGTGTTAATTTAAGTTAATAACTTCGTACAGCTTTTTATTTGAGCAGAAAGCATGGGAAGTAGCCCAAGCCCCTTTCAAGAATTTGCTAATGATGGGCTTTATGATGTGGATGGCTGGAAGTACAGTGCATTTGTTCAGCATTGGTATCACATTTTCAGCTCTTTGGCAACCCATAAGTGCTCTTCAAGGAGTTGGAAAAAGTAAGCCATCACGATATATTTTATCTGGGACTGTCATATTCTTCCAAGTACATGATGTTTCTGGTATTGTACACCTATTTTGCAGTAAGAGCATTTTGTTTTGGTAGTGTGAGCAGGGGTGGACCTAGGGGGTGCAAGCGGGGGCTTGGGTCCCTGCTCACCTCCCAAATATCCCATTATTTCTACTCTATCTTAGGTGTTGTTTGTAAAAATGATGAAGAAAGGTCCCCTTCAAATTGTGTTATTAGTACTATATAAGGATGACAGTTCGTTGTTAATTTATGAATAGATGTGATATTGTGATTTCTACTATCCTTATGTATTTTCTTCTCTCCATCACTTAGATGCTATTTGTTTCTTAATGGCTCACAAAAATGGAAGTTTTGCCTTACGTATTTACCAGCAAACTCAGCCTTCCAAGTGTGCTGATGCTGCGTAAGGCAGTAAATTGCGGCCAGACGGTCTTGGAAAAGGGTCAGGAGTATAGAAGTTGCAATTTTCTCTTCTTGATTGCAAAGAGGGATAATTGTTGGGATGTGGTATACGGCTAACAGAGAATCCTGAACATCCCTTTGAGATTCCCGTTCGACTAACGCAGCTTTTAGTATTCTTGGTTCAAGAGAGATTGAAGCACTTTTGAAGATAAGACCAGCTCTCGTGTCTCGTTGGAATAAGTTTCATACTACGTCCCCCTCCCGGGCTTACTTATCCTAAGATTGAAAGGCTCTTTCTTTGGTCACTAGTGATTCCGTTAGGGAATGTTCCTCTACTCCATCGAATAAGTTGGAGGGACTTAGTTTCGATTGTTCTCTTTGGGTTGTGCTAACATGTTAATGCCATTCCCAAAAAATAACATGGTGATTTAAGCATATTTTAGAATGAGGAGGGTTGCATTGTCATCATTCCTTTGGTTGAGGTGATATTGTGTGGGCATTAGTTTGTGCTCCCTTGTAGGCTTGTACTATGGTGTGCAATATGTTAAGGAGAACAATATCGAAGATCTCTTCATCTGTAGAATCTTCTACATGATTAGGCGGGCATAGTTTTTTGCTCATAGAAGTTGTAGTTGTTAGCATTAGCGAAAGGTTTGGTATGGGCACTTTGTTGGAGGTTGTCCATTGTCTCAAGCGGGTCATTATTCTGTGAATGGCAGGTGGAGTTGCTTGCCAACTATGAAGCACGGGTACTTATAAACCCTAACGTACTCTTACCCGTAACGTACCGGGTACTGATACTTCATGGGTACTTCAAAATATGTACCGGGTACTCAAGCATTGCTTTGATCTAGGATTCTAGCCACGTTGAACTTAATGTATGAACTCTCTCTTAACTTTTATTTATGCTACTTTTTGTTGGCAAAATGGGTTTACTATTTAGTTTATGCAATGGAACATAGTAAATTAGGAAAAAATAAAATAAATTACAGACATACCCAACCATACCCGTACCTTACTTTTTTTAGGTTTTTGCCGTATCACGTACCCGTACCGGTACCCGTTCTTCATAGGTTGCCAACCAAAGAGTGTCTACACCATTCATGTTTATTCAAACATTTTAATCCTCTTTGATTGGGTTTCGTTTGTTTTACTGGGTTAGTCAGTTTTTGTTGTTTCTTACTTGATTCTTTGGAGGGGAGGTTTCCAAGTGCTACCTTCCTTGCCATAGTTAGCCTTCGATACCCAAGTTTAGACGAAGGAACAAAACAAACTTGTGGTCTATGCTTTGTATTTTTAGTTAGTTATGTGACTTCCCCTACTCCCTTTCTCTTCTTTGCCTTCTATTTGTCACTGAGTTTCTGTATTGGTTGGGACTTTGAGGACAGTACCTCAAGTAGTATATTCTAGAAATTCGTTTAATTTTTCTGCAGAGTCAATTTGAAACTGTTTGGCTGTTTCTTTAATGAAGTGCGGCTGGCTGCATTGGTTTGCATGGAGGGAAAAAAATTTGAATTGTTTTGTTTGCAACACAATCTACAATATGCAATACTTATGTTATGATGCACCACAAGATATATTGTTTTTTATAAGTTTGCTTCATTTAATCAATTTATGTTTTTCCTTGAAATTCAGTGCTGGTTTGCTTAATTTAAAGTTAAAACTGTTGATTTTTGTTCCTGCAGTTTTTGAGCCTTACAAGGACAGTAAAGTTGAACTTCTGGGGCCCAAACTACTGTTTATTGCCCTCAACTTGGGAGGCCTTGCACTAGGTGTATGGAAGGTCAGATGCTTTATTACTTCTACTATTTTGCGTTTGCAAGAAGCTTTAAATCTTTGCTTCGGCAACTTACTTCGTTACTTCACAAGACTTGTTTGATGTTGGCAGCTTAACACATTGGGTCTGCTTCCAACCCATGCGTCAGACTGGGTTTTATCCCTACCTCCTGCTCAGGTTCATTCTTGAATCTACTGCTTCTTTTTTTTGTCTAGAACTCTTTCCTCTTTTTCTTTTAATGGTGATCAGAAAACTTGATGATGTTCATTCAATAGAAGTAGAATGGGAAATAATTGAACTCGTTGACGGTTGATGGAGTGATGGGGATATGTGCAACAATGTTTTGAAACCCGGATCAGACCAGCCGGTCCGACCGGTTGACCCGTCGCCTGGTAAGGTCTCCGGACCAGATACCCTTAAAAAACAGTTGAAGATAAAACCTGGATAGAACCGAACAACCCGGTGGTTGAATCGGCGAACCGGCTGACCCGTAAGAACCGTCCGGTCGTCTGAAGCGTTACGATTTAGGTCTCCACTTCTCCTTCTCCCTTTCTTCCACGACAGTCGTCACAACTCACTAACTACCTACTAACTTCCGTCGACCGCACAACTCCCAGCGAAGAACTCAGGTAGTGTAATCTCGATTCCAAAACCCCGTCGTCTTGGCTCCCACCTTTTAATTGAGTATGAGTTACTGAAGCCGGCGATTACTATTTCAAAGTGAGTAATATTTTATTATACTCGATTGTTTAGTGCTTACTGGTGGTGGTACATGGAGACTTGGAGTAGTTTTTCTTATCATTAATACCTATTTATGGTTCAATCCCAGTTCAACTCCGGTTCAACCATGGTTGAACAATTGACCCGTCCGCCCAATCCCTTTTCCGGTTCGCTCCGGTTTCCGGATTTCAAAACATTGATGTGCAGTTAGATAAATGACATAAATGACTCCTATATTTGGATGGGAATACCTTATGTTTTCCCGATAATCCAGAATCGATCCCACCAAAAGTAACCTAAGCTTTTTAATAAATCTTGGAATTTGTATTTTTAGCTTCTTGTTAGCCTCGACTCGCCTCCCCTCCACACATCTGGCTTTTGTTCCAATTACTTGAGAGGTCAGAAACATGGATCCATTTCCCTCCATTTGGTTCTACTCTAGGTCACCCTCAATTAAATTGACAATTTCCTTGCCCTTTCTTATGACCCCACCTCAGCCCAAGTGCTCTGTGGTCTTCCTGTATCTATTACCAGGTTCAATCACTCTTTCAGTGTTTGTTTTTGGGCCCATCATGATTGTAAAAAATTATTTCCCTCATCCTATCCGAATAGACTCATTTGTTTAATCTTGTAACACTACTCGTTGATCTCAACATCTCATTTCAGTTGTTCTTTCCAAAACCAGTTATTTCGTTAACCACCCATGACCCAATATCCGCACCAATAGTCAAGGCAGGTCTTATAGCAGCCTATCGAATTTTGCTTCAACATTTTTACTGTATCGTAAAACCCCACAAAACTCCTGATGCACTTCTCCATTTGTTGGTCCTGCTCTAATTCTATGGTTCTCATCATTGCCACTCTCTCCATGTCCAATATTAGTTCTCTCTCTATAAGAAAGGGTCACCCGTATGTTCGTAAGTTGTGTTTTTGCTGCTTCATGCTCTTCCTTTTTGTTCTATGGTATGCCCATAGATTTCGAGTACTTCTTATTAATAATGGTGGTACTTGTAAAATTCACTAGACGACTTATCGATTTCAGGAGGTTGAATATTCTGCTGGGGGTATGCCGTTGCATTAAGGCCTTTGATGAGTTTTACTTCTGCGGGATGATCCAGAATGGAAGCTTCGCTGCCGTTGCTAACTTTACTTTTGCAGCACACAGCATGTTTTGCTCCGGTTTCGTCAACTGGCGAAAATTACAATCGTCAGGAATTTGGAAATTTGGAATTAAGATGTAAGAAATGTGGCATGGAAATGTTAATTGGACAGGCAAGTCGTTACCGACTAGGAATCTGTTGTAGGAAGTACGAGAATATTTATGCACTTGTTTGGAGTCTTTTTGCATCAATATGTTTTCTTAGGCTGTGTTTGGATCATTATATGTTTGAGGGTTTTGTGAAGGGTAGAAAAAGAGAGAGAGATGTACGAAAAAATAGAAGTGAATGGAAAATTCAATCTCTGGTTTCTCTAGCTCCCTCGTTTCAGGTTTTGTGAACTGTAAAGCGTGCCTTCTCGAGATTCCCCCTATGATAAGTTGATAACTAAGGGTTTGTTTGGATCTTGAGGAAAGCAGGAGGAGAAAGGAAAAATAAAACAATCCCTTGTTTGAATTGAGAGGAAGGAGAGAAAATCACAAAATGCGATATTTTGCGCAATAAATTTTTCTTACAATTTCCTTCACATTTTCATTCGTTCTAATTTATTTCTTTTTTTTTTTTTTTAGCTTTCCTTTCTTCAAGTTCTAAATACACCGTAAGGCATTTTTCTTGAACTTGTTAGATACTTTTGGCTAGGTGGTTTTATTTAAAGATTTGATTAGGTCTTTTGAATATTGCCTCAAAACTCCATTTGTGTGAGTGAATTAAGCAGTAAGGATTGTTTGATACCACAGAAGAAAAAAAGAAAAAAAAAGTAAATGGTTTCTACTTTCCCAGTTTATCCTCTTTCGCATTTCTTTTTTTGTCTTTATTCACTTGAAATACCAAAATTATTCTTCATATGAGACAAGCAATCGAAGTAAGAAGTAAGGGTTCTTTGATTATTTTTTTCTAAACAATGATACTCCGTCTGCCCCAAAAGTTGGTCTAATTTTTAGATAATGATAAAGATGAGTGCAAGAGAATAAAACGGAGCACAAATATATTTCTAAGAAAACTATGGGTGGTGATTTTTTTTTTTTTTTTTGAACTGATACTATGGGTAGTGATTTGCTCACCCCTTTTTTACCATCCGTACGGACCATACTTTTTTTTTATTCACCAGAAATTACCATTTTATAATTACATTAGTTTATCTTTTTCACATATGGATAATGTAATCAATTCACATGAAACAAAAAGAGGACATGATAAAAAGAGGAGTACGAAAATCGATTCCCCAAACTGACCCTAGGGGAGACATCAGCATATGGTGACAAAAAGACATGGACTTCTGTGTAGATTCACAAACATAAAGAAGCAGCTATGTTATTTCAACAAAGTTCAGGGACGTCCACGCAAATCTTTTGACATCCGGATCAAAATATAAAGCGCTTTATCCCAACTCTCTCTCTCTCTCATCTGAAACTCAATCCGACGAACAATGGAGCTGACACTACAGCAACTGAAGCAGTATGACGGCACAAACCCGTCCAAACCTATCTACATGGGCGTGAAGGGCCGGATCTTCGACGTCACAGCCGGAAAATCCTTCTACGGCCCCGGCGGGGACTATGCGATGTTCGCTGGCAAGGACGCGAGCAGAGCCCTAGCTAAGATGAGCAAGAATGAAGACGACGTCATCGGGTCCCTCCACGGCCTGTCCGATAAGGAGATGGGCGTGCTCAATGATTGGGAGAAGAAGTTCGAAGCTAAGTACCCCGTTGTTGGCCGTGTTGTGTCTTGAATTGGTAACCCCCAGAGTATGCCTATAGATATATGGTTTGTGTGTATTCTGTTTATGTACTAGTTGGGAGTGTGACCAATAAAGTTGTTAATAAATTAGGTGGCTACACACATTTTGGGTACATGTGTGAATGTGTCACAAATGGTATTGGTATAATGCAACGCCTTTGTCGTGTAACATTCTATCAATGCATTGATGATACGGCACATATAGTAACCAAAATGTGATCAATTAAATGTGGTCACCGTAAGGTTGTTGTATGGACGATATGGCCATTAACGATGGTTTGTGGAGTGTTGGGTCCGGTGTGTTTGTGTTTGGTTTTCTTGGTGTAAGGATTGAATGGTTTCATAAATAAATTGGGGTTTGTGCAAAATTTCTTAGTGATTCTTTGTCTCTATTATGTTGAAAACTTGGAACAAAGCATCTATGATTAGACATTTGCGGTCACTTTGCTTGAAAGCTGACACTTTATGGATAAAATGTGTTACATCCATGGCAGAAACACTCAATCCCTAAAAAAGCCGCTTATTCCTGTCGCTCCAAATCCAATAAGATAATTTGTGCACTCTGTTAGGGATAGAATTGAAAACCTTGTGAGTAGACATCCATGCCAATTCCCCAATTGAACCAGCACCGGGACGATCAAAATTGTTCCAATGCAACACCATCTTCCAAACCAACAGGGAATACTCACATGCAAAAAAATAATTGTCGGTCATGGACACGACACTCTCTGGACACATGTTGAACATGCCAAAATAATTTTCCAATTTTTTTATAATTCTTCTTTTACTCAGACACATTGTGCATATTCTAAGATACGTTAACGACTCTTGGAACATGTTAAGGACACATTAAAAAGTTAAAATATAGTAATTTTTAAAGCTCGGTCCAGAGTGAAAATTTCCACAGGTGTATAGCTCATGCATACCTATATGACGATTATGGACCGTAGATTTTGTATCTATTTGATAGAAATAATGTTTCCAACTTTTAGTATATGAATTCGTAACATAGCTCTAAACTACCAATACATTTTACATTCAACGTGTCCACGACGTATCCGTGTCCTAATTTTCGAAGAAATGACATGTCCGTGTGTCTGTGTCGTGTCGTGTTGTGTCAGTATCCCATATCCGTGCTTCTTAGTTGTTAAGTGCCAACTCATCTTAGAGCTTACCGTCTTAGAGTGAAAGCAATAGGTTTTGAACTGTGTGGAGTTTGGTATTGTCCTCCATTCAACGGAGATCCATACAAGTGCCTTGTGATCATAATTTTTGGCAATCAAATGAGTTCTGTTTCTTGCCTAACTTCTCAGTTGTGTTGTGCATTGAATCAAGGGCTGCCCAAACAGTTGTATAGGGAAGGAAAGAAAATGATGAAATGAAAATTCGACCTCCCATTATCGAACAGATAGATGATGCTCTTTATCGATCAGAGGCTTTGTAAATAGGAGCTAAGAATTTCCCTCACTGAAAGATCTTTAACTTTGGATTTACCAATTTAGTGGAGATTCCCAAGTATCTGCCCAACTCAGCGCTAACAGGAATAGAAAGAATGGAGCTAAGCGCAATGCCGCATCAGAATTCTTTCTGAAAAAAAGGACGACCTACTTTCTGATGATTGATAGGCGGGCCTGAGGCCTCTTAATAGGTACTATGAATTTCCCTCACCTTATGACCCTTAGCTTTGTAAAATGTATGTGTCATCAGCTTTATTGTGTAGAACATGGGAATGCCTTTGTTGTGATATGGAGCATTGGCAAACAACAGATACTGACTTTTGCTTTACTGGATGCTCCATTTGGATTTGGCACTGGCTTTCTCTTGTCCAGAGAGGTTCTATTTGTGTGATTTCCGCTTGTGTTTGGAGAGCAACGTGCATCAGATGATTGCGGACACAACTATGTCCGGATCTGTGTCCGTAGCACTGTGAGGTACAATTTCATTATTTCTGTCGTCAACACGCATGCCAGTGCACAAGTTTGGCCTGCTATTGTCAATAAGCGGGCAAAGTATGTGCTTAGTACTGGAATTATGAGTCAGGTGATGAGGTTCTGATACCGTTGCTGTCAACTCATCTTACAGCTAATTCTCTAAGAGGGAGAGGAATACGTTTTAAAGTGTGAGCATTTAGGCATTATCCTCCATTCACTGTTTTGGGGTGTCTTTCAAAGGAGAGCCATACAAGTGCTGGTGATCATAATTGTGGGGCAACCAAATGAGTCTATGACTATGGCATAATTACATTGTTCTGTGTCTTGACTCTTTTGTTAGATGTGAATGAAGGGCTGCCCTAGAAGTTGCATAGGCAAGGAAAGAGAACGATAAGATGCCAATTTTTTACTTCTAATTTGAACAGCAGAAACTTGATAAGATGCTAATTTGATCTCCCATTTTTCCAATATTGAAAAATATCCTGCTCTTTATCCTATGATTTGTTCCACACCAGCATCACCTGGATCAGAGGTTTTGGGAATAGGTACTAAGAATTTCCCTGACTGAAAAAATCAACTTTGGATTTACCAAGATAACTGGAGAAACCAAAGTATTTGCAGCAATCAGCTCTAACAGGAATAAAGGGGCCCGATTTCTGATGATTAATATGCGGACTTAAGGCTTTGCAGTAGGTACTATGAATTTCCCCCTACTTTTTCCTTTTCGTACTTGTTGTTCATGCTCATATACTTCGACAAAGGTATCACGACTGCAAACAAACCTCAAGAGACGGAAAGCAAAAGGATGCATCCATTTTTTCAGATCAGAGGGATTAAAAAAACCTACGTTGTTACATGGATCCTTCATTTTGGCTGAAGTATTCGTGTCTATGTGCCCGACACTCGTATCTATCCACTTCGAGCAATACAGTGATAGCATGATTGAAATTGTTAATTGTTCAAACAAAACAAAATAATAGTAATTACTACACTCTTTCATAACTAAAAGAAAGTACACAGAACACTAGAAACCCAATCGAAACAGAATAGCCAAGAGCTCACAGCCCTGCCTGGAGATCATTAGCACAACGCAAAGATGGGTTGACCCAGATTGGTGGACAAATAGGACTAAAAGACTCCCCTTTGTAGTAAGGCATCCGGCTTTCATCTTCCAAGTTGTAGATACCCATGTCTTTGCCCCCTCCTCGTTTGAAACATTGGTATGGTTCCCAACAGTCATCAGTGTAATAGATACAATTGGCTTTAATCCCTGGAAATTTCAAGGCCTCGATAGAGACGGACGCATTGTCACCCAAGAACAAGGCATTAGTACCCAAGCTCTTTTTGTCCCTCCATCCTCCACCATTGTTTAAATCCACCTCGAATAATCGAAATTCTTCAGCCCCATAATCAACCCTTGACT
>JAXBDA010002198.1:18571-45027 GCA_036023075.1 Gaultheria prostrata | reverse complement strand
CTTTTTTTTAAGAAAAATTGTAATTTTTTATCATTTTTTTGGAGAACAATCATTTTTTCCGGTATTTTAAATATTTTTCTGGTATTTTAAGAATTTTCCGTTTGCCAAATATGCAATTTCCGTTATGTTTTGACGGAAAGGGCAACATTGAAATGTGTCAGAAAGTATAAGGGTAAAATTGAAACCAACAATTTTACAAAGACTATATTGAAACGGGGACCATTTTATGAGGACCATTTTGATAGATAAGCCTCATTTTATTTGTACATAGATGCACAGGCAATGCACACACATAAAGAAGTCCCCATCTTGAATAAGTCATGGAAATTGGATTGATTAGAAGGACGTTACTCTAAATTATGCGCTCTCTCTATGTAAAATGTTGTATATCTTGGCAAAATTAGCTCGGAAATATTAAACTTGAGAATGAGCAGGATACTTGAGCAATGATAACATCAACAATGGGCAACAAGTGACCTGCAAAGCACGTCGGTTTCCAACTAGTTTCAAAAAAGGTAGAAGTGTTTGTTCTAAGATCAATTAATTACAAGGTACCAAAAGAAATGATCTGTGTTCTTAAGTGATGAACATGGGCTTGCATTGGAACTGGGTGCTCCTAAAAGCCCACATTACAAAAGTGAGACCCAAAGAACAACCCAGAAACTTTGAATGAATCAAACTAAGACCCAAAGCTACAAAATATTCACATGCCAAAGATTTCAAAGCGGGAAAAAAAAAAAAAAATCATATGCCAAAGAAATTCTTGAAATCTATAATTTGGCATCGTCTTATTGTTTGTTCTCTCTTATTTTTATCTAGAATCGGGTCAAATTTTTACATTTCGTTCATCTCAACTAGAGAAATCGGAAAAATATAAAAGCATATACCAAAGTTGAAAAAAGTTTATAGATAAGATTGAAAAAAAGCCTTCCTAAAGTAAAAAACACCGACTTTTGGGTCTTTTTGTCGTCTTCTGTGAATGTTTTTCAATTTTGGTTTATATTTTTATATTTTTCCGATTCCTCCCATCAAGTTGAACGATGGGATGTAGAGGCGGAGCTACTGAAGAGTTACGAGGAGTTATGGCCATAAAGAAATTTAAGCATACCGGCTTCTCGTTCCCAATGGAAGAAATGAAAATTTCCAAAAGTATCAAGATTAACAGTTGAACTTGTAAACCCAATTTAAGTAACCAAAGGCCATAAAGGAGGTTTGATATCAATATTTCGTTCAGAGATATGCATGTCAAACTATTATTAGTTTTGTTAGCAGTAGCTACCGTTTATTAGATAGCTCCTCTCCGGTTGTTAAAAAAACTGGACAGATCCGGTTTTGAGTCCGTCATGAGCTTAATTTGATGAAATTGAGTCCACATTCCTCACTTTCCTCTTTACAGAATTTCTTTTTCTTTCAAAAATTAGGAACGACAGACTTCATTTTCTTGAATCTCTTGAAAATGGCTTGAAATCCGAATACGATCCAAGCTTCTTAGAGGGACTATGGCCTTTCAGACCACGGAAGTTTGAGGCAATAATAGGTCTGTGACGCCCTTAGATGTTCTGGGCCGCACGAGCGCTACACTGATGTATTTTATTTTTTGAATTCTTAGTATCCAATTTTTTTTTTTGACTTGTTTTTTTTTTTTTTTGGTCAAACGATAGGACTAGATTTTTTTTTGTCCAATCTGAGGTCTGTGACGCCCTTAGATTTTTTTTTCGACTTGTTGGCCTATGTATTTTTTTCTCCAGGCGTTGCGATGAACATAAAATCCCATGGCCACAACAACTGCTATTTGGGCTCTCGCTCTTAAAATTTATTATATGGGTGAGCGGAAGTTTCATTATTTGACAGATCCTCCCTCAGCAGGGCCCACTTCCCAAGCAATCATCCAGTCACAGCGCTGCAATTCCGGGTCCGATCGATTTTAATCTTGTACTTCTGTTCAATTCAATTCAATTCATAGCTTAAAAACGAATTATATATATAAAAAAAAAAACCACAGCATAATATATTTTCTTAAAATGTTTCCAATAAAGATCACAAGATACAGAAGTTATATCAAACAAGCTGATCAACATATCAAAAGGTCAAAATAAAGACCAACAACTAATTTAAAGTTTGATCTAGTATGTCTCCCGTCTTCCGTCGCCCAAAACACCGTAAAATCACACTCTATAAGGGGCAAAATAAATGGATTTTCTTCGTACTTCCAAACCAACTATGCTACGCGTACGTACGTGCACGTTTCCGTACATGTACGAATACATCTGGACTGTCTATTTTAGAAATCAACGCTATGGATTTTAAGTTAACTCTTACATGAAAGAGTTCTTTTAAAATCAAGACCATCGGAAGCACGCACGGACGGTAAAGATGTACCGTCCGCGCATTTTGCGTATGCAGACCGTGCGTACACACAATATTTTTGCTTCCAAACACTTCTTCATAATTCCCATTTGCACTTAATCACATCAGTGTGCTTGAAGTCATAGGTTAACACCACACTCCCATCCATTCTTTTCAACACAAATCTCTCAACCAGCACATAGCAACCAAACTTACTCCACCTCCCATCCATCCCTCCAAACTCCTCCATTCTAGTCACCCTCACTTTCCTCTCTTCCCCCCTCACCCACCCTCCTCCCGCCGCCTCCCACTTCATTCTATAAACAATCAATGAACTCAACCCAATATTCACTTCTTCCACTCCAGCAAAAAAATAAACCACCCCAGCACTTACACTATTCTCATCCCACATTGCTTCCCTCCCACCCACAAAAACCATCTCTCTCTGGACTTCAGTTTCTACATAAACAGAATTCCTTTGAGTAGTAAAATTTTTCTCACTAGTGAAAATCTTCTCCCACCTTCGCTCGAGAGTCATCCCGTAAAACAACGATTGCTTCATCTGATCCCTCAAATTTCCTTCTCTGATGAACATGCAAGGACAATACCATTTCCCCACAATAAGGGAAGAATCGAAATCTGGGAGGCTGGCACGAAGGGCGGTGTTTATGCCTAGGGCTTCACCAAGTTCATAGGTTTTGGGGGTCTTGGTGTAAATTTGCCACCCGCTTCTTCTTAGGAAGTGAGGAGGAAACCCATCTGGTGCAACTGATTTTGCGGTAAACGTACCACCACCTCCGCAGGCTGTTGCATAGGGGACTATCTCAAATTGTTGGTATATGTCATTGGGGTCTAAGGGTCTTGGGTAAACATCTTGAACGCTGTCGGAGAAACAGCAGGGGGTCATGTCTTCCTCCCTTGAACAAGCATATGCTTCCCTGTGACAAAAAATACAAGTAGTCAGCAAATTTAGTGATACATTCCTTCCATGCAAAGATTCAATTGCGTGTTTTTCATAGTTAGTAGCCAATAATGGAAATGGATCCGGGAAACACGTGAAATATGGCATGAAAGATGATCAAGCCTACCATATATTTTAGATATTGTATAAATCTTTAAGATAGAAAGAGGAATATTGAGATATTGGTCTACTAAGATCAAAGTTTTAAGAAAACCAATGTTTACAAATGAACAGGGAGAAATAGATCGATGTTTGCAGATGCAACAGTAGATTCACAAGACTGATATCTAAAACAAGTTCATGGGTGGAGGCCTGCAAGCAGAGCTGTAGATATCAAAACACAATAATTGATGGATACGATGAGAACTTGCAAAAGAGTTGATGCAAGATTCGGTTGCCAGTTTGCCACGATTCGCATAATCAATATGAACTCATGGGAAGAATTTTGAACCAAAAATTTGCTTTCCATTTTGGTTGAAATATTCACCCAATTTTGTGGAGGAAAATAAAATACGTCTCTTTCATAGTAGCAATTTTGATAAAACCTTAGCTTATATTTGACTCAAAAAATAAATAGGAAGATTATTTCACCTTCTTTTTTATGGCTTTCTAGAGTTGTTAAATTTCATGTGGCAAAATAACACCCACTAAAGATTATGTCACCTTCATTTTCCTTTTTTTTGGGGACAAATTGGAACTAGAAGGACCAAAGCAAATTTTTAGGTAAAGTCGAAGGGATATAACAGAAATTTAACCCAAAAAATGAAAGTAAAAGGTAAAATTTTAGAAAGTGTCCTTTTAGTTTCTCATTTTTGTCTCTTTGATTGGAGAAATCAGGGGACAAAATGACAATTTTGTATTGCATTTTGTATATTAACCAATTACGCAGTTAGCGAGAGTGACGAGATTTAGGCAGAATGAAAGTTATAGAGTTAAAATTGATACAATTAGTACTAGAGTGACAAAATGAAGTTTCATGAAACTAGAGGAATTATTTCTAATATTTACCCCAACTTTAAGTGTGTTAGAGATGAGAAACAGAATTATATTCTAAATTATGACCAACACCAAACATGCCCAAAAGGGCCAAAACTAGCAAACCGACTCTGAGGTCGGATGTAAGGCGAGTCAAAGACAGGATCGTACTAGGACACCCAACTTGTAACAACTCGCCTCAGCTGATCTCCTAATTTTTAGCTTAATCACGTGGTTCAAAAAATTAATCTCAAGTTATACAGTAGCGTTTCATTATATTCCACCCAAATCTTCTATATCTGCCCGATGTGGGACTTTTAGAGATGGGTTCTCACATAACTCAAACCATGAAAAGGCAAATATGAAATTAGACAAGAGCCACTCCACAAAAGGAGGGTAAAAACAACTCCACAAAAATATCATGTAATTGGCTGGCAACATTTAATTTGAGTACTTCAATGTTCGGTTTGAATACATGATTGTACTTCTAGTTGGCTGGCAGCCTGGCAACATCATCCTGATTGACAAAAATATCATCTAATTCAACAATATTAAAGCATCTCCGCCTTTACCCACATTTTAGAATCAAGACCAAAATTTGAGTTAAAATCCCCTGAAATTCAACTTGAAATTCTCGACTCAAATCTATATATACAAAAAGGAGTTCTACCCAATTTTTTGCTCAAATCAAAGAGGGCTTAACAAATTTTTTTCTCAAATATTAAAATGGCTATTTTTTCCCTTTTAAATTTATAGTTGTACCATTTATGAAGCTTTTTACTCATATTTTCACTTGCATTTGGGTTTAACTCTGAAATAGTTCATATCGGATAAAGCTTTTACGCAAATTTGAACAACGGTATAGGTACAGCTCGAGATGTTCTCATAAACTAAACTGGCATCCAAAAACAAACAGGTATGCAAGAAAATGAAAAGACTAATAAAAATTCTACTACGATATAGTAGTATATCCCAATGAAGTTGAAGAAACCACACATACCCTTTACGCGATCCGTGGACTTTAATGGCGTAATACCGATTCGAAGAAAGCGGCTGATTGAGAACTGGAATGAAGGTTGCATCATGATGAGAAACATCTTGCCTATTCCCCGGCCCCGCTCGAGTGGTCGAGTACTCAACGGTTAAATTCTTGTTCTGAGGAAAAGGTAAGTCCATCAGATAGTCTGCGCAACATCCGAAACAAGTATTAGTAGTCTCTGATTCCTCATCTTGTATCACTAGATAACCAGAGTTTGGACCCTCTGGTGGTAATGAAAGTGATTCAGGGGACCTCCGGTATTGGGACAGAGGCCTCGTCACATACATTTTCTTGTTCTCTCCTAGTCCTATGACAACTTCCTTCTGTTTTGCTTGTAATGTCTTGTGTATTAGTAGATAGTGAGTGATTGACAATTTCAATTTCGTGTGGTTTGTGTTTTTGACTTTTTTCCCCCTTTTTTTTTTTGTCTCATATGTTCATTTGTTGACATGTCCAAACTGACGACCCCACGAGGAAAAAATACATCAACTCGAATACTACAGTTTTCTAATTGGTCGGTATTTGATACGATCAATTGATGTATAACCCCAACTCCCCCAACTTTTTGGGGGATAACCGGATATCTGGACTAGTTTGTGCGCACCCAACATCTCGATTAATTCTAAGGCCCTAGAATTAACAACCAGGCAAACCTCCAGTGGCCCCAGTGACGGAGCCAGGAATCGAAATTGAATGGGGCCGAATTCGAGTTTTATTAGTCAATTTTGGTAAATTAAAAAATTAATTTCACTATTATTTTTATTATATCATTCGACAACCACAGTATTATTATTGCACGGTATCATTCACTATAATTTACTGTTTTCGAAATAAATGGTTCTTGCTTGTTAATTATTTTTATAATTTTATAGTTTTTTAAAAAAATAGGGTTAATTAAATAATCATCCAATTTTGTGGCATCGCATACGTTTTCATCCTGCTCACTTTATGGGATTATGTTTCCATCCTCTTTAGATGTGATTTACCACTATTACCCTTGATATATATATTAAGATTTGAAAAATATTACCAATTCGGATCCCTAATTTCTAGGAAGGCATACGGTCATTGAATGCCAAACTAATCAGTTACTCCTTATTTATAGGGATTGCCTAAAATTCAAACATGATATTATTACCTAAAATCATGGATTTTTTGAAATGGTGATTGATTGAATTGTCTAAAATCAAGTAATTTTTTAAATTGTGTGGGATACGAAACGAATGCTGATAAGTGATAATATGGTGAAATTTTTTTTACATGATCAATAACGCAGATAATTTTTATGACTTGTTATATCGAATCATGGTAAAAACATTTTAAAACATGTTACGATGATCATGGTAAAAATTAAACAATAACATAGATTAAAATGGTAAAATCTGTTACCCATATTAGTAACATGGTTAATTTATACTACCATGGTAAAAAACATTTGCAACTTAGACTTCCTGATTTTACCATGGTGCTTGTTATATTGAATACCATGGTAAAAAAAAACTTTTCAATTATCATGGTAAAAATAAGCAATCAAAAAAAAAAATGGTAAAATGATTATCCATAGCAATAACATGGCTAATTCAAATGACTTATTACATGATTCATGGTAAAAAAACTTGTTTACAGCAAATCAGGTTGAAGTTGGTAAAAAACATTGAAAGCAAACCAACTTCATCATCTCATCAGACTATGAATATCTACAAGTTTATCATTGATTCGGATGGGAGGTACAAGAGTATCAACCAACAATCAGTTGTCAACATCAAAGCTACAAGGAAGAACCGATTTAGGGTTTTAACAACAAAATGGATGAAAAAAAGAAGAAGAAATGTACAGGAAAATCTTGATTCGGATGGTTATGGTTGGACCGACGACTTGAGACTCCCAATGGTGAAGCTATCGGACCACGAAATGACTACGAAGCTAGCCGATTTCGTACGGCTGTGGGTTTCTCGGACTGGTGAAGTACGCCGATTTCCAGAATACGAAAACTTCAAGCGAAGGTGGACAGAGTTGGACCCCGATGTTGGGATGGTCAATTGACGATGGCGGGACGTCGAAGCGTTGGTGGAAGAGTTTGATCCGGACGGAGAGGATGGCGGAATGGAAGGAATGTCGATTTGGGAATACTGGTTCTAATTAGGGAGAGAGCGTCAATGAGTGAAATAAAAGGGATTGGGTTTATCCCAAATCCCGTAATTACGGTGGATGACCTCGTAATTTTTAAAATGGTCCACTTTCTACCACCTCCTATATGCAACTTTTAATTTAGGCATCAACCCCTAATATGGTATTTATTATATATAGATATATAATGTAAAGGGCAATTTAGGATTTATTTGAATCTCGGGATGGAAACATAACTCCTAAAAAGGCTCAGGATGATTTTCAATTTCCATGTGGGAAAAATGATGATTATTTAAGTGCCTCTAAAAAATATTTTATTAAAAATATGAATAATATACTCCGAAAAATGGATTGGGGGGTGGGGGCGGCCCCTACATAGCTCCAACCCTAAGTGGCCCCAAAGTTTAGAATGTTTAGCATCCGTGGAAGAGAACATGAACTTATGGATGAGTTTCTCATAACCTAGGGCTGTAACCAGTTTTGTTCGATCCGGTTCTCCGGCGTTTTGAAGTGAACCGGAGAAAACCGGTTCGAGGATACTAGGGAACCGAAACCGGTTTTGTAGAGATCGGTTCGGTTCCGATTCGGTTCATCCCGGTTCGTCTCAGTTCGGGGGTCGGTTCGGTTCATCGGAGAGAGAAAAGATCATGATCTAAAAGTATCAAAACCATACAAATCAGTTCAAATAAAAATAAAAAACATCATAGACCTATATAGATCTACAGAGTTATTAACAAATCTAAGAGAGTTATACAGATCTACAGTCTACAGTATACACACGCATATACACACACATACACACGAGAGAGGGAGAGGGAGACAAACGAACAGTGGAACGAAGTCAATTGGGGGCCGGCGTCGTCTCGTCAATTGGAGTCAGCGAACGGCGTTGATGATTCGATTATTGATCTGTTGTTAACAAAGGGACAACGTCGTCGTCTCTATTCTCGATCTATTATGAAGAAGATGAAGGCCAGCCTTGGCCTGAAGGGGGTTAATGATTCGATCTCAGAAGGGGAGGGGGAGAGAGAGGTGTGCGATTGCCATGGTTCAAAAAGAGAGAGAGAGAGAGAGAGAGAAAGAGTGAAGGCTGGGGAAAAATGAGATTAGGTTTAGTAATGGGAGGTTAAAACATATATATCTGTATATTAAACCGGTTCGGTTCGAACCAGTCCAAAAATCTTCAAAATTGGAAACCGAACCGGATTTATTTTTTAAATTTTAGCGAACCTGGAACCGAATCGGCATCTGAAAAAATTAAAAAAAAAAATCGGTTTGGTTCAATTCCCTTTTTATTTTTTGTTCACCCCTATGATAACCACTTACTCAAACCCTTTGAGAGAGGTAGCACCGTGTCTCTCTCGAAATCCGGGGGCCTACTGTGCATGGGTGCTCGGCAGGCCTTGCTAAGCACCATCCGAGCCGTCCAAACGTGTTTTGGACAGCCCAGATTTGAAGATGGGTACCGAAGGGTGTTTTGGGTATTTTACACGATAGTGTACCCATCTCAAATCTCGGCCGCCCACACGTGTTTGAACGGCTCGGATAGTGCTTGGCAGGGCCTGGTGAGCACCCCGCACAGCAGGCCTCCTGGGTTCGTCTCTCTCTCTCTCTCTCTCTCTCTCTCTCTCTCTCATGAAATAGAATTGTTAGAGCTTCTACAATGGGTGTTTTGAAATGTGTTTAGTTCCATTACTTAAGAGATATTAATCAATATATGTGCATTTTCGACGCCCCAACGCAGTGGCGGAGCTAGAATTTTAACACAAGGGGAGCCGATTTTTAAAAGTTTTTTTTATGTGAAAATGTACTCAATAGATCGTGTAACTTTTTGTTGACAACTGTAATGCCCCTGAGTGGTTATTTTAGTCAATATATGTGCATCTTCGATGCTCCAATGCAGTGGCGGAGCTAGAATTTTAACACAAGGGGAGCCGATTTTTAAAAGTTTTTTATGTGAAAATGTACTCAATAGATCGTGTAACTTTTTGTTGACAACTGTAATGCCCCTGAGTGTAAGCCTCACCATTCCGTCCGTTGACCCGTGGCCCGCCCGAAGCCCGCTAGGTCCGCCGGCCCTTGCCGGCCCGAGCTTGTCAAATGGGCAGGCTTAGCCCAGCCCGACTTTTACATGGGCCGGGCTTGGGCCTAAAATTTTTAGCTCCAACCCGCCCGCCCGTTAGCCTAACTCGCCGGCCCAAGATATTAGCCCGCGCGGAAGCCCGGTACACTAATACACCTGTATGTATGCATGGGAACAAAATTATTCTCATGTTGTGTTGCTTTTTGCAAGTAAAGTATGCATTTTATTAATGCACAATGCGAGTCAAAAACCGACTTGGTTTGACAACTTTTGGGTATTTGACATGTTGTAGGTCACTATGTTGCTTTTTTATCCTTGTTTTATTTTTTTCAATCCATCGGAAAAACAAATCCTCCTTATTTCGGTAAGGGAAAAAAAAACCCATTAATTTTGGCACAAAAAAATTAATATGCAATAAGCATTTTAGCCCGCCAAATAGCCCGGCCCGGCCCACCCGAAGACTGGCCCGCCCTCACGCCCGACTAGGATAAGCCCGTGGGACGGGCCTGGGCTTCATCTTTTGAGAGATAGCCCGGCCCGCAAAAAGAAAAAAACCTACTAAGCCCGGCCCACGGCGCGGGCTTGGGCTGGAAGTTCGCGGGTTGGGCCGGCCCGGCCAGGCCCGATGATGACCCTTACCTGAGTGGTTATTTTCATCCATGAGAGAAATTGAGAAAATTTAAATTGACAATGGAAAATAACTTTAATTTCTGACTAAATTAAATCAGCATCGCTTAGACATATATATATGGGTAGCACTTCACATCCGGGCTCCCTAAAATGGGATTAAATCCGGTCCCTCTTCTCAGCCGTTGGATTAAATCCAACGGCCTAGGCGCTTGAATGATTTTAAATGACCCCTTTGGGGGTCAAGGGGTCAAAGGTTTGAACAAAACCCCCAATTTTTGTCACCCTCTCATTTCACGACATCCAAATTGGAGAGAAGAGAGAGAAACGATCGTCGAAGAAGAAGGAGAAGACACAGAAGAAGTGATCGAAGACCACCATCTCCGTCATGAGCAAGGTTCGAACACCATCTCTTCCTCTTCTTGCGCTCTCTATCTCGTCTGGCTTTCTTTCTCAATTTCTAGAAAATCGATCTTCCAAAAAAATTTAGGGTTTCAAAAAAAAATTAGGGTTTCGATCTTTTCCGTCATCAGCAAGATCTTTTCCGTTTTGATCTTGTTATTTCTCCCCTCGTCATTTGAAAGGTGACGACTATTTAGAATTCAACTCCAACCAATTTCTAGAATGAGTTTAAATCCCAATTTACAACATAAATTTTAATTGAACATAGTTTATTGTTGAAGATGCAAGTTCAGAGTACTGTGGAAGTCATGTTCATGCATGGAGCAATTCTGCTTTACTTGTGTCAATTGTAGAGTACGAATTGCATACAAGGAAACTGTAATTGAATTGGGATAAAGTCCATCCACTTGGTCAGGTCTTCCCAATATTTCTTTTAGGGTTCTTTTAGATATGGTATGTTACAATTGTTACTCCAACCAGTTTGTCATTTGTATAGAAAAAAGATTAGCCATTTGGTAATTTTGGGAAAAAAAATTGTTGAATTTTTTTTTCTGTATATTAGGTTTTTGTTTTTGTCATTAGGTTTTTTCTGTAGAAGCACATAATACTTGTATATCTTCCAACAACGCCATTCTATAAAGCAAAAGACAAAACAATAATCATTCATTCTACGAGAGACATATACTTACTATTCAGAAGCAAAAAGAGACTTAACAAAGACTAAAAGAGAGAACAAAAAAGGATACCAGACCAAAATTGCATGGGATACAAAACAATAAACTACATGCATAACTTTGTTGGCAAAGCTTGGCCATGAACAAAATCTAGATCCAGAAACAGAGAGTTAGTTAATTAGGTGATCAAGCACTCATGTTAAGCTTGAAAACGCAATATACTTATTGTTTTTTGTGGTGGTTTTGAATAGATATATATATACAAGGTGCTCGGATTAGCATGAATGGGCAAGTAAATAATTACAAAAACACGGTGTCACAAGTTGTGGAGTTGCTAAGGGATGAGGACTCAGCTGCTAATCATCTTAGACAGTGCAGATACTCTTTGGGATTAGGCAGTAACGATTATCTCAACAACTATTTCATGCTTGCTAATCATCAATGTAACTCTTGTTAATCAAATTATCCCCACTGCAAAAACAGACTTACTGTTCCGCAAACCCTATTTCTTTCAAAAAATTGATAAACCCTAACGAGAAAGAGAGAAACAGAAGGAGAGGTACCAATTCGCTTTTCGTCTCCTTTACGATCGGAGTCCGGAAAGATAGACTGGAGTCGTCGAACGATTCTTCTTCTTCGTCTCCTTCTCTTCATTGCTAAAACCCTAGAAAGGGCCAGACGAGACAGAGATCGAAAGAACAGGGAGAGAGATGGTGTTCATACCAGTTGCGTGGCGTTCGTCGATCGATTGTTTCTTCTTCGCAGTCTCTTTCTTCTTCTTCAACGATGTTCGTCTCTCTCTCTCTCTCTCTCTCTCTCTCTCTCTCTCTCTCTTCTCACGCGATCTACTTTCTCTCTCTTCTCTCAGTCGTGTGTTTGAAATGAAGATAGGGGGGGGAACCCATTGACCCCTTGACCAACAAACGACTCATTTAATTGACAACGTGGCTGGGCCGTTGGATTAAATCCAACGGCTGAGAAGATAGGACTGGATTTGATCCCATTTTAGGGAACCCGGATGTGAAGTGCTACCTATATATATATATGGCCTGGAGAGAGGAGGTCCATATTTTAACAAAGTCAGAGAGTCCTGACTGGATCCTTGTCGGCGATATATATATAGCGTTTTTAACAAAAACTGCTCCGATCAACCCCTTCCGAGTGTTTTTTTTTTTATACAAATCCTCGCGGTGGACCTTAAAAACACGTTTCGGATCTTCGAGATTTGGTCTGGAAAGTGACGAAAACACAGTGGTCCGGATTTTATTCCAGTCCGGAAGTGTACTCTCTCTCTCTATATATATATCCGACAAAGATCTAGTTAGGACTCACTGACTTTGTTAAAATACGGACCTCCTTTCTCCCGGCCAAATGGTCGGGATCCAAACCTTTGGATGTGTTTAAAATGTGTTTTCAAGGGCCTATACGAGGATTCGGCAAAAAAAATGATTGAGAAGGGTTTCATTCAACCAGTTTTTCATGAAATATATATCCTACGGTTTGTATGAAAAACTGCTCGGATGAAACCCTTTCCGGTCTTTTTTTTGCCGAATCCTCGCGTAGGCCCTTGAAAACACATTTTAAACACATCCAACTGTTCGGATTCCAACCATTTGGCCAGGAGAAGGGAGGTCGGAATTTTTTTAAACTCAGGAAGTCCTAACTTGATCCTGCCCCACATATATATATATATATACGAAAATTATCCAATCAGGTATACCTGATGGAGTTTCCATCGGACTCCTATTTTCGGATCAGATCTTCATAATCCAAACCGTCCAATGTGTTTAAAAGGTGTTTTTAAAGGCCCAGCGAGAAATCATCAAAAAAAATTACCGAGAAAGGTTGATCAAATCAGTTTTTGAAAAACGGTTCGGATCATAAAGATTTGATCGGAAAATTGGAGAATTGGAGGAGTCCGTGATGGAAACTCCTTCAATAAAATACGACATGACACATACATCAATATGCACATATGACATGTCATATTTCGTACCTTAAATTTTCTTTGGGTGCCGAGAGGTAGCATCCGACGACGTATCTTTTCGGCACATTCGGACTGTCCAAAAGTGTATTGGACGGTCCGGGTTAAAATACACTCTGATCTCCTTTCCTCTACCCACTCTTTCTCCTATTTCTCTCTCCATATCCGGACCGTTCAATACACTTTTAGACGGCCTGAATGTGCCGAAGGATACCACTTGCACCCAAATTTTTCGCCATTGTTGGAGTTCAAAATGGGTCGAAGGTCATTTCACAGTTCGTACTATTCACTAGTCTCTAAATCACCAGATTTCGTCACCAAAAGTATCAGCGACGACATTTTTCGTCGTGATGTTTCTTTTTTTGGTACACAGGAAAACAGAAAATGAAACTAAGGCCTCTCAAAGGCAACCCCCCTCATATCGGCTTCGAGGAGGGGAATGATGTCTATTGGGGGCGAGATGTGGGAGACCCACTTGTGCTCTTGATCCACTCCCATATTGGCTAGCTTGTCCGCCACTTTGTTTCCTTTGCGGTAGGTGTGCTTCATAGAGCATCCAGTGGAGGTCATCAAAGCTTTGCATTCTTTGATCAGGATCGAGTGGGGGGAATGTTCCGGAGCCTCCTCGTTGATGAGATTGATAGCAGCTGTGGAGTCCGAGTCCACTTCCAGAGCTTCCATTCCTTGGCTTTGTACCAGTTCAAGGCCTCTAAAGATCCCCATAGCTCAGCCTCAAGGCTGGTGCACTCATGCAATCTACCGTAGAAATCGAGCACCCAATGCCCCCTTTCTTCTCTGAAAACTCCTCCAAAGCCGGCAGGACCTGGATTTCCACGGCTGCTCCCGTCCGTATTTAGCTTGAGCTTTCCAGTACCTGGGAAATTCCATGTTATGAGTTTCAAAGGTCGGGTATTAGAAATAAACCGAGCAGCAAAGATATCAGAGATTTCAGAGGCAAACTTAAGGCAATTTAAGTATACCGACGCTGGGTCAGGTATAGCATTTTCAAAAACCTTTTTGTTTCTCATTATCCAAATATTCCACAAAGTGACTAAGGCTAAGATAGAATTCAGAAAACCCCCTGAGTTTCCACGTGGTTGCCGGATGTTAGATTACAGCCAAGTCCGCCAATCATCAAGATTATCCGTGGTTAGCACCTGGAAATTAGGCATTCTAGACCAAATGTTAGCGCTAGTGGGGCAAACAAAGAAAAGATGTTTAAGATCTTCTATGTCAGTCTCACATCTTGGGCATACATCACTCTCTGTTAGACCTCTTAACTTACGATGTTGATTCGTTAGGAGCTTGCCATGCATGCAAGTCCAAAGAAATCCCTGAAGTTTGGCCGGGACCTTTAAATCCCAAATCCAATCCCAATTTTCATTATTGTTGGTAGCATTTGCAAAGCGATCATAGGCCGATTTAACATAAAATTTTCCGTTACTATTGGCAGCCCAACAAGGGGTGTCTTCCACCTCAACTCTCCTAGGTAGAAGAGTATTGGTGATAACATCAACGTCATTAGTCCCCGTGACCTCAGCAAGGAGATTAGCATCCCACTCCTTGTTAATCGTAATAAACTCATTCACCATCGCTTGCTCCATAATGGTAGTCTGTCTTCCCTCCGCCAGACTGGTGTCACCACACCACCAGTCGTGCCAGAAGGAAATATTCTCCCCATTTCCCACAATCCATTTTATGTTTTGCACAGTGAAATCTCTAACTTTTATGATACTCCTCCAAGTGTGAGAAGCCTTCTTTTTCGCAGGCCAATCCTTGAAAGAGTGGTTCTTGAGATACTTACTCTTAAGCACTTGAATCCACAAAGGTTTTTTCTCAGCGGTGATTTTCCAACCCAATTTAGAAAGGAGGGCCATATTGGAGAAGCCTGCCTTCCTTATGCCTTCCTTATGCCCATATTGGAAATATTCTCCCCATTTCGTCGCGATGTTTCATCGCCTAAAGGTCGTCATAATTTTGTCAGGCCAAATTTGGCAACGAAAAATTTCGTCACACATGTATGATATTGAGGACGAAAAATTTGGTCGGCGAAAAGGGACCAAACCAAAAAACTTTAATTCCAACTTTGCCACTACCCCTATTCGAACACTGGACCGCCGATCCATATCCACCACTACGCCACTACTTATTTCATTAATAATGATACAAAATTTAATATACACTAACATTTTTCAATTAATTTCAAATTATTGTCTGGGTAATATATAAATATAAATATATGAATTATTTATTTTTCCATATTCGGGCGAAATTTTGTGGAATAATTGCTCGACAAGTGGAATCAAAAAGGGTAAAAAAATATAGATCAAAGCTGAAAAAAACTGCTATTTCGAAAAATGGTCTTTTATTGTCATAGCGTCTCTTTACGTGAATTTTTTTGACTTTGGTCTATATGCTTATACTATCCTAATTTCCCTCGTAGAGACAGACAATGTACCGTAAATATTATAACAGAAAGCTAAAAAATATAACTAAAAATTAATGTAATATCGACTGTCTTACCAAGTATTAATTTAGCCCAACTCAACCTGAGCATTTCTGGTTTGCTGCCCCATCTTTGAAGAAAAAACAGAACACTGAAGATATTGGTAGATTTCCTTTCAAATCATGCCTGAGGCCCAACAGTGGAGCAACTAAGTCGGGCCCAAGAAAGCCTAAATGCTTGGATTCATTCATGTGAGTTTTGGTCCAAGTTTGACATGGATGGATCTTTACTGAGAGAGTTCTGTGGACTCCTGACCCATGGTAGGATCTGTAAATTCAAGCATGATAACGAGATCTGTTTCTTTCTTTCGACTGCCTTTTAGCAAAAAGACATACTAACATAAAAGAGCAATTATCCCAACTGTAGGAAAAAGTAGTATGATACATAGTAATCTTTTTTGTGTTATATTCTCCTTTATATCTTTTGAAGAGCACATGAACTTTTGGGCTTTTTTCTGGTTTTTTTCTTAAATTGCTTGATATAAAATTCACAAAGTGAAAAATACTCCTAACATATGGAGTATATATTTTGGAGATTTGGGTTGCGTTTGGAAGAAAAATGGTAAATTTTTGGGATTGGGTTGGGGAGCTAACCAACACCCACACCCCCTTTTCCCACCTCCGCCTCAAACCCGTCCCGAATAGATTAAGAATAATTGACTAATCTTATACAATTAATTCATTCCAATAAGCAAAAAAATACGTACTAGCAACAAACAAAATAATTTAAAATGACAATACGGGATTTGAGAATGGGGCGGAGAAATCCATTCCCCTCTCGGGGCGGGAATGGAGAATGATTAAATTCTCAATGATGGGGATGAAATGAGTGAAAGTCGATCTAAACCCGGCCCATCATCATCGTTTGCACCAACACTAAAAGAGAAGATAGAGCAAAACCTAATTGACATATAAATTGAATTATTGATTTAATAGACTGCCAAAAAAAACTAAAAACTTTAGGTCAAAGAACACCTTACACATACTCTCACATTCAGATATTCTCGATCCACAAAAGCTGTACACATGACATATTTGAACGAGTGAATGGAGATGAAACATACGTGCCAGGCCCTAGGATTCTCGATTTATATTCTTATGATTCCATTAGGTAAATTATTGGGTCTTTTGTTTCACTTTTTACGATTTAGGAGACAAGTCATTCTGCTTATATACATCAATTAGAAAAGCCTAATAAACCAAAAAGCCAAGCTTAGTGAAACAGGGCTTAAATCTTACTGCAGTACCGTAAAGGGTCTTGTTGAGATTTTCTTTTCTTTTGGTGTGCCTGACTTACGATTCTCAACTTTAATTCAGAATTTTTCAAAATAATTTTGTACTCATAATAGGTTATACTCCCTCCGTCCCTTTTATAGTGTATACATTTCTAATTTTTGGTTGTTTCTTTATAAGTGTGTGTTTTGAAAAGTTAGTGGTTAAAAGTAGATTCCTTTTTAAAAAGTTAGTGGGTATTATTATATTGATAAGGGTAAGTAGTGGAAAATTGATGTGAAATAAAATAGTTGGAATTCCCAAGTAACACACTTAAATAGGGACGGAGGGAGTACTATGTAGGTTGTCTTTCCTCCTATACATGCAAGGCAAGAAGCATCTATGTGGGATGATATGGGAAATGCGCGAAGAACATTTTGAGGGTGTTTGGGAGTCTCATTTTCAGTTTTTCATTTTCAACTAGTTAGCTTTTTTGCTTTTTGAAAGTATGGTCAGAATGTATTTTGAATCTAGTAGGAGTGTTTGGGAGAAATGTACAGAATGCATTTTGCAATAGAAGTAGAATAAGAAAATGAGAAGTAAAATGAGAAAAGCTCATCCGCAGCTCATTTTGATTTCTTGCCCCAAATATCAAATTTCAAGAATGAGTTTTGGCTTAGTGTATTCTGGGTTTGGGCAGCCAAATACCCATAACTTAAAAATGAGAAAATGAGTCGGCCAATATTCATGATCGTGTTTTTGGCCACCACGAGAGTGCTGACTCATTGGAGCTAAGCATTGAGCAGAATTAGATAACGTGAAACTTGGAATGATTATCAATAGACCTTCTGTCCTTCTCATTGTCTTTATTCATGACTTTATGTATCAATTATATGAGAATGTATATAGAAATTTCTATTTATGGATGTACAATCTTAAAGCCATGGTAAGATAAGAAGCAATGACAATCTAATAATTTTTCACTCAAATCAATCCCTCGATCCCAAACCCCATTCGTTACTCAAATCGATCATTCTATTTATAGGTGCATGCAACAATTGCTAATAGGACATATCATTGTCACAAATTCTTTACCATTATGGTGCTACTTTAGGGTGTGTTCCATTAAGAGAGTTTTTTTGTTTTTCACGACTTTTTATGTGATGTATTGTAAGAGAGTAACTGCCTTAGTTTTAGAAATAAACTGACTTTTTGAATTTTTTGAGTTAGTGGAATGATGTCGAATAAGGAGCTAAAGATTTTATTTATAGGTGTAACAATTGGTTTTGTTTGGAGCAAGTATAACGAGTAAATATTATATTTCCAACAGGAAAGATCTTTGATATGACATAACTCTGTCACCCATTTGTTATCATTCGGGTGCTAGTTGTTGGAAAAATTGCACGGCATAGAAATCCAAATAACAATTCCATTGATATTTTGAACAGGAAATATATTACATGAACAGAATTGAAATAGCAGATTGTACAAACTGAAATTGAATAACGGAAAAACAAACCGAGTGCTGTGAAAACCAGTCTCCTTAAAACGGATTCGCTGCTTACCGTGGGTGTTGTAGGTTAATCGGTGTCCTTCTCGCAGGATAAAACGGTTGAACCACATATGTCGGAACACCTCTGATGCACGCCTTGGCGAACTGAACTTCGACTATCTCTCTCTCTCACACAAAAACGAATTTCTGGAAGATGTAAAGAGCAACACGATTTTCTGGTAGTGAAGCAGGATTGCTGTATATATGCACAAAGGAGAGGCCTTTGTAACGGTCGAAATGAATAAGGAGCATAAAATCTGTCATAATCTCAATTTAACCTTTGTAACAGCAGCCTTAAGTGCTGTCAATTTTAAGTCAAAAATTTCCAACACTAGTTTGACCATATAGGGGCAAGTTTTCAATTTAATAAAGGTGCAACAAATCAAATGTGTGATTCATGTGATTGTACTAGTCCATGAATTCCATGGTAAGTTTAGGTACCATCTGTACAATAATACAACGACTCCAACCTTACACATGGTGGCTTAATAAAGGGGTGAGAGTAATGTCCAAATGGTCCATTTTCTAATCCAACAAATTCAAAAGTTGGCCAGATTGTTTGATGGTTACCTTTTGGAATTTTCTATCCTATAGTTTGGAGATATTTTCCCATATTAATTATGGGAATTCCAAAGCACGTTTTTATTTTCATGGCAAAAATTGATTTTATTAATCAACTATCGAAGATACAAGATTAAACGGGGCAAGAGAAAAGCAAGAAAGCCTCTTGAAAGTCGAGACCCAAGAGATTGGAAGGCTGACAAGAAGACAACCAAGCAATCAAAACAAAAATCTCAACCCCAATTCCTAAATTCCAAATCACGTTAGATACATGTTACTCATCTGTGTTTCTTTATCTCAGAAAACAGACCTTAGTGTTTTTGTTTTTTTTTTCCTTTTTCTAAATACTAATTTGTTGAACGCCACGCATTCGAGAAAAATAAGAGATGAGATTGAAACATGAACTCAATGAGATGGGCAGGAAGATCTTCCTACTATCGCTGATGGTACCAGAGAATTTACCGAAGCTATTTATTTGTATGTATTAGAATTTGGATCAAACTGTTTTGAATAGTTATGTTTTTTAGTGCAGACCAAAAATATATAATTTCACAAAAATTGAATTTTTTTTTTTTTTTGAGAAGTTCCATCTTAATGGTTTTTGAATTTCGCTTTTGGGTAATTAACATTTAGTTAACTTCATATGCAACAAATTTATATTCATCTTCCCCATCACATTGTAGTTGTTTGTTGCACTCAAGCCACTTACGTACAGCTTTGCTTAATTGAAAGGGGGATTGAGTGTGATTCGAATTGTTTGTTTGTTTGTTTGTTGGGATCGTCTAGGTTTTCCATCATTCCAAAATAAGATTGGTCGGACATGGATAACAGCATGTACAACAAAATACATTATTATTGAAATTTATTGTTAAAATCATAACCATCAACCTTTTTTTATTATAAGTACAACGTGATTCGTTCATAATTTTTTTTGCTCGATAAAAGAAGAGATATATTAAACTCGATAAGGGTACATCGAGAGGAGTGGGAGGGGGAAAGGGTCGTGATTCGTTCATATTGATATCAATATCTCATCAATCTGTATGGACACAAAATGTTTGTGACCAGAACATAACAGCCGGTTCTGATGGTAGAGTTGAATATAATAAACCAAGAACCAAACCACTATCTACGGACTATGAATTTGGAGAACCAAACCAATCCACAAAATTTATAGAACCAAACCATTAAAATACGTTTCGGTTTCGGTTTTGAGCCACGGTTCTCTTAAAATTGAGATATTATCTTCATAAGCAATTTAAAGTATTTAAAAATTACATAGCTAAGTTAACCCACAAATGTATTAAAACAAGTTCTGTTAAAATCACCAAAACTCACTAACAGCAACCAACTAAAAAAGAGTAGAATACTAATAATCAATGAAGATTAGTTAACGAGCAAAAAGATTAGCAAATCAATTGACTAAGTCCAAGCCGTGTACGTTTAGTGTATCAAAATCATAGTAATAGGTTACCATATATAAAAATTTAGGGATTTAATCTTGTAAGTGAATAAATAGGGTGGTGGAATGAAGCATTAGATTACTTAGGAAATTAGTAATTGACTAGGAAAAATGTTTTAATTCTGTGTTTTAAACAAATTCCACCTATAATATATCAAAAGAATATCTATAGAAATATTACAGAGATCGGATCGGTTTGGAATCGGAACCGTCAACGTAAATCCACAAACCAAACCATTTATCACGGTTTCTAATTTTTTTTGAACCGGAACCAAACCACATTACAAGAAAACCAAACAATACCATTCGGTTTGGATTGGTTTGGACTGGATTCGCAGTTTGACGGTTATTTTGTTCACCCCTAGCGGGAAAGCTGGTTTGGATACCTGAGTTATCAAAAAAGAAGATAGTACCAGAGAATTTGTTGAGGTTATTAACTTGTCTGTATCAGAATTTGGATATTCAAACTGTTTTTGTTTTGAACAGTTATTATGCTCTTGTGTGCAGACCAGAAATAATTTTTAAGTGAACAAATAATACTCCTATATTTAAGAAGTTCCAGCTTAATGTTTTTTGAATTTTTCTTTCGAGTAATTAGTTCTTAGTTAACTTTAGATGCAACAAATTTAATTATATTCACCTCACCTACAACACTCTGGTTGTGTTTGTTGCATATCAAGCTACTTGCTGCTTTTCTTAAAAGGGAGAGTCCGTGCACCGTGCAAGTGCATTCCGCGCACGAACATCGGCGCCTACTCTCCTGAAGGCTGAAGGTGCTTCCCCTTTTCGATAATCGTGCATCCTGAGATTCAGAGCGATTCGAATTCTTCATTTTGTCGGGCTCGTCTAGTTTATCCGTCATTCAAAAATGAGATTGATCGGGTATAGGTAACATGTATAACAAAATACATTCTTCTTGAAATTTATTGTTAAAAGTTAAAACCACAACAATCAATATTTTTTGTTAAAAGAAAACCGTGATCAATCTCAGTCAGGGCCGGCCCTGGGGTAAGGCGAGCAAGCCTCCGGACTTGGGCAACCCACCCCAACAGGGGCAACTAAAAAAAAAAACGTAAGTTATATATAAATATAAAATGTTTCCATAAGAAACACAAGGTGAACACTTGGTCTGATGGTCAAAGGCGATGCCAAAGTCCTCGCCGGGTTGAGTTTGAAACTAAACGACAATATTGTTGTACTTTTTGTTTCTTGCCTTCTTTGTTTTAGTTTTTTTTTTTTTTCAATATCCACTCAAAGTTTCTCAAGGGCAACTTAATTTCTTGGGTAAATTACATTTAACCCCCTTTAACTAGCACCTATTTTCAAGTTACCCCCTTAAACTATAAACTCGGACACTTAACCCCCTCAAAATATGTGAATCCAAAATGCAGTGGATGCCATTAACGAAAAATTTGCTTTTACGTTTTTACCCTCTAGCCTGGCCAACACTTTTTGTTTCTTTTCAAATTCCAATTCTGAACCAAACTACCAAGGTATACTAGTCACGAATTTCATATTTCCCATCTTCCCTTCAATTCCCCCTTTCTTCTCTGTCCATCTAGAAAACAATTGTCTACCGATCAAAATAACGGACCCCATGTATGCCCTTGGCGCAATTTCCAGCTTTTCTTGGTTTTGAAGACGAAAAAAAGCTATGATGCAGAGTGGTAACTCTATGCCGCCAATGAATCAAATGGCGCCGATGAATCCAATGGCTCAAATGAACCTAGGTCCATTGACATCAACCCTACTACATCCATGGTTTCCGATGCCACCTCCTACTCCTCCACCCTCTTATGCCTTTTGGGAAACCACAAATGTGAGTGATCACCTCAATGAGTTAAACGACACCATTGAACTTGCAAAATCCATGTGAGTATAAATCAATCCACAAATCAAGAAGAAGAGATTCTATTCATTCATGAAATTCTCCTTTTTACGATCACATATATACACATATAGATACATGTTTATACGTACATACATATATGCTTATAGCAACCCAAAAATCTATAGATTCCAAATCTCGATTCATCGGTTAAAACCTTCAAATGGTGTGTTTTCGTCGATCTGTGGGTGAAGTCAAACCTTAATCGCGAAGTCGTCGGCCGTCGTTTGTTCGCCTTCTGATCGATATTTGGTTTTATGTTGCTTATGGTTCCCTTGGTGTTCGATTCCGATGGGTTTCCAGGTGGTCGATATCAGCTGCTGAAAGGGGGAAATGAAGAGGAAATGATGGCGATTGAAGGATAGAGGAGAGTTGTTTAGGTCTTGTTTCAAGCGATGGTGGCGGTAATTATGGCTGTTTTTTTTTTTTATTGTTCTAAAAATTGAAGGATATTTTAGTCATTAGATTTTATTAATCCTAACAAATGCGTAGCACATGCAGTTTGCCATCCAACATCCTAATGAAAGGGTAACGGAAAGTGTATGGTGTCAAAACTAGTGTATTTTAAGGGGTTAAGTGTCTGAGTTTATAGTTTAAGGGGGTAACTCGGAAATGGGTGATAGTTAAAGGGGGTTAAATGTAATTTACCCAAATTTCTTTCCCTTTTTTTCCCTAACAAGTGTAGATCACACTCAAAATATACACTCAAATATGTTTCTTGCCTTCTTTCTTCCTTCTTTTTTTTAGTTTTTTTTTGTCAATATCCACTCAAAGTTTCTCAAGGGCAACTTAATTTCTTTCCCCTTTTTTTTCCTAACAAGTCTAGATCACACTCAAAATATACACTCAAATATACATAACACTTTTATAAATATATGGGATCATGGTGGTGTTATATTAGTGAGCCCCACATATTTATGCATATATTTTTGTAAATGTGGGTACATTTGAGTTTGGTTCAAGACTTTTTATTTTTCCTTTTCAATCCACAATATTACGAAATCACATTACTCAATTACATTGTTAGAAATTTAGTTTTTAACAAACACAACAATATGTACAAGTGATATCCAAATGGTGAAAAATCGAAAACAAATCGAGCGAGCTAATACAATCTATTAATTTTTTGAAACAAATCATGGTTAAAATATGAGGATACTTTCTTATTTTCTTCAAGGAAAATTCTTCAAATTTTTCTTTTTTTGCATCTATCTTTTATAATAAATTTATTAAAAGAACTCTCGAAGATTTAGGGGCGCAATATTGGGAGTTTGCTTCGGGCCCCTAAAATAACTCTTGAATTTTTTTGTACTTGAATATATATTTGTTTAAAATTTAGTATTAAGTGGGCAACCAAGTTTTTGTTTGGGCTTGGGCAACCCAAACATCAGGACCGGTCCTGATCTCAGTCTGGTATGGAATGTCTATTACCCGAACATAATAAACAGTTCGAATCAAAGAGTTGAATCTGGAAGAAGCCGCGAAATGGACACAACAGCATGCCCTCTGCTCCCGTGTTTGGCACCTCTTTGAATTTGAGATCAACGAAAAAAACATAAGAAATGTTTTTTTTGTTATTGTGGAAACTTTTATATCCAAATCAAAATTAATTATTGCTAAAGAATGAAGATGTTCCAAATATTATTAAGTGATTTCAATATTTCCCACATCGCTCGAGCCACCCAAACTTGGTTAATATATTTCAGAGGTTATTCTACCTATACATGTTATAGTTTGGGTTCATGAGTTTGGGTTTGGGTTCGGTCCAAACGTTGTATCAAATTGGAACCAGAATCAAAAGCAGCCGTTTTGACGGAACACACAGTTCGAGTGAAATTGTCATCCAACATACAGTTACGAACTTAGAATGATCTTCAATAGAATTGCCCATTGAGACTGCAATCATAACCTCCATCAAGTATATGATAAGATAAAAAAATGTCATTTTGTTGCCATACAATCTTAAGGGTCCCACAATTATGGTTATCAAATGATGACTATGATATGTTCGTTCGTGAGATTGCGTTGGTTAGTTCCTGGTGGGTTTGGGCACCATCTGTACAACTGTAGGGCCATACACATATATGGTACTCCCTCCGTCCCATTTTCATAGTCCCATTTGGGGATTCCAACTTTTTAAGGGGACACAATGATTACACCAAAAAGTGTGTAATTTTCCATTTATGCCCTCTCAAAAAGGTGATTTGATTGATGAAAATAGTAGTACTTTAATTCAAACAAAAGGGTAATAATGTAACTTTATTAGTTTTCTATTGCTTATTTTGGAAAGTGGACTAACATTTTGGGACGTCCCAAAAAGGAATACTGGACTATGAAAATGGGACGGATGGAGTATGTTATTTAGTGAATGAAACTTATGTCCACAAGGGCCCAACCTACTTCATGGTTTGCCAGGTCTAATTCCTCAGAGTTCCCGGTGCTATGCTCCGGGCACGCTATATAACAACAGATTCTAGTGAAATGTACAACTAAGTGTATGGAATTCACATAAGTGGTGTTGAGTGTTCCGGAGCACCACGCGTGTGGCTGTGCTCTTGGATTACTGAATAATTAATTGCTTATTTGCCAAATGATTTCATCGGTATAGGAGTATATATTTTGGAAATTCCATCATCAGTTTTTTTATGGATATAGATTTAAATCGTTCTTATAATTGGAATACGTCGGAATGAAATTATTCATTTGCGTGAGCAAGTCCTGAACAAATCAGATCCCTTCGTCGCTTTTATATGTTTAAATTTTCATTTGGTGGGTAGGATGCCTCACATTCCTAATGGAGACTCGGTTTTGAGTAGGATTGTGGGATGCACACTTATGTCCACTTGTACCTAGGTGGTGCCGTAGTGACGATCTGTCCTTGCGGATAGTAACTATGGTTCGAACCGGATTATTCCACTGGCAGGTCGGGAGCTTCTATGCTCACGCTCAAGAGAGATTACTAAGCTGGTTGTCCCCTCCCATAAAAAAAAAAAAAAAGGAGTACGTGATAAGCAATATGAACCAAACAGACAAACCACTAGCTATTGAAATTGTCATATGGCCGGCCCTACCTTCCTTTGTTGGGAGAAAGTCATGGTACACGTAGGGGAATTTCATAGAGGTGTTGCCCATTTTTTGGTGTATGTAACGGATAATTGTTTTTATGTACGTATGTAACTTTTTATGCATGTTTTTGGTAGTTACAAATGGGGTGTACCTTTGAAGTTGTAGTTTTGCAGAATGGTAAGTACATATTTGGTGTGTGTAAAGTACGCATATTCTTTTGGCTTGTTACGCATTTTTATGGTATTAATTAAATAGTAGTAATTTTTTGCTTGACGTTATGAATACGGGTGTGCGATACACCCCAAAATAGTTACGCATTTGTTTGGTTAGTTATGTCTCCTTTTTTTTTAAATTAGTTATGAAATAAAAGTTACAGAGTTTTTTTTTGGTAACCATAACAAATTTTTTGACCATACCATTCTCCCCTTCGTTATATAAGACGTATCTATCGATTTCATCATTTCATGATTGGGTTGTTTGACATATCATGTAATCAGGACCAATTCTTGATACAGGTGGATCATGGTACGTGTGACATATACCAAAGTACGTGGTAGGCAAATCTATCTTGATGATTGTGATGCAGCACTACACCCATGTACTGCCCAGCCTCACCACAGGGATCCCGAATTGCCATACTCCATGGTAATTCATGGTCGGCCCTTGGGCAAGGCCCAAAAGGCCTAGGCCTAGGGCATCAAAAAATAGTCTAAAAAAAGGGGTACTCCAATAATTTTTAGTATTAGGCCCAGTAGGAGTCTTTTGAAGCCGAAACAAGTTATTCAATTAGGTTTTAGGGCTCTTAAAAACTATTATTGTTGAAGCTCAATGATAAAAACTATTAACATATCATGTAATCAGGACAAATTCTTGATACAGGTGGATCATGGTACGTGTGACATATACCAAAGTACGTGGTAGGCAAATCTATCTTGATGATTGTGATGCAGCACTACACCCATGTACTGCCCAGCCTCACCACAGGGATCCCG
>JAXBDA010002198.1:0-18471 GCA_036023075.1 Gaultheria prostrata | reverse complement strand
AATTGCCATACTCCATGGTAATTCATGGCCGGCCCTTGGGCAAGGCCCAAAAGGCCTAGGCCTAAGGCATCAAAAAATAGTCTAAAAAAAGGGGTACTCCAATAATTTTTAGTATTAGGCCTAGTAGGAGTCTTTTGAAGCCGAAACAAGTTGTTCAATTAGGTTTTAGGGCTCTTAAAAACTATTATTGTTGAAGCTCAATGACATACACAAAACAAAAGCCCATTTGGTGGCCCAATAAAAACGGAGAATGAATACAATCATTTTTTTTAGAAAATTATGTAGCGATTAAGTTCACATGGATCCTTTCAAATATATATTCTTGTTCATTTTATATTTGGGCTAAGTGTTCAAAAGAGAACTAACCTAAACTTTTGACATGTATTAATTATAAGAATTTTTTTCCCAGGTGGTCATGTGCCCATTGCATATTGAAAGGTACATGTAGTGCGGTAAGTGCCCACACGCCAACATTAACGGGTAACTGACCCACCGCCGCCACCAAAGACACTCTTTGCCGCCTCCATTCGATGAAAAACTGGTGGCGCAGGAACAAGACGACATCGCCTGTGTTGAGCCGCTTCTCCTTGATGAACCAGCTCCACCCTTTGTTGTTTAATATAGACTAAAATAATTATATAAACAACTAATTCCGCTTTTGTTATTTAGTTATAAAGAAATATAGGGCACCACTTCAAGATTAGGCCTAGGACACCCAAATACCTTGGGCCGGCCCTGCATGGTATATATGTCAACAAACATTGGACAATGGTCAAACAATAGAGGTGGTGATGAGCTACCTTCTGATTGATTGTTATTCGGTTATTTGATCGAAATTGCTCAATAAACACGTAGTCAAGATCCTCAATCACATACTCACAATTAGGTTGTACAACAAATTTTAGCACAATTGATTTTGGAATTCATTTTGCAAACATAATCCATTTATGAATCGATTGTTTAATGTCACAATACAACTTAATTAATTTACTTCTAAAGACAAATACGAGTACATAAATGATTCCATAGCTTTAAATTTTGTGAATCAACTTCTGATAAAAAAAATCGTTTTTAAATTCATCACAAATGTCACAACAATCGATTCTCAAATCAATTATTGATGTTATGCCAATTGAATTTGGAATTGACAGTAGAAAATAAGTTAATCAATTTAATTTAAATTATTGGTAATTATGATCCAACTTATGAGTTTATGGGTTTAAGTTATGAACCTCAGTGGTGCTAATTACGAAAATTTGTGTCCAAGAACTAAATGTGATCATGTGTTACGAATCTTTGTGGCTTTAGTTATGATTGCTCGTGGCTAGTATTATGAGACCTTGTGGCTAGCCACAAATTTAAAACATATGAATCACTACTTACGAGAATTTGTTGTACGTTTGCTTTTTCTTACGAATGTCTGTGGCTTTTTTATGAATGTTGTGGCATTCTTATGAGTTTGTTATGGCCCATGAAAATGGGTTATGAATTCTTTTTTCTCAAGTTATTTGTGTTCCAACGAGGCACTTATCGATATCCGATCGAGTTAATTTTTGGTAGAGTTGTAGTACTCGACAAGCTCTACGAGGTGGACGTCTCAGATCGTCGGAACGATGCCGTCGCGGCACCGAAAAGCCACGCACAACACGCTGCACAACACAAGGTTGCGCAACACCTCCCCTAGTCCGAACTCTTATGAACCCTGTCTCAGGAAGGCAAGGAGAAGACGATTCTAGAGAAGAAGAAGACGACAATATAACAAGAGTGAGTAATGATCCTGATGTTATGGTCATTGATTTGGACATGTCACAGTGTCACACGACAAAATGAATGAAGAAAAACTTGAAAAACTTGCAAGATTGACGCAAAAAGATTGTGTTAGATATTTTCCTTGAGTTTTGCGTGATTGTAGAGGGATTAAAATGAAGGGAAAGTAAAAAATTAAAATACAGTAAGTTAAAACCTTATTGATCCAATAATGCAAAGGGACAAGGGTGCTTGGATTCGATATTTTAGGGTGATTCAGAATAGATTTTGGAGACATATATCTCATTGAGAACCACAAGTTTCAACCTAATCCGCGTTAAATTAATTGTTAAGTTTACTACGAGGATGTTTGAGAGTCTACTTTTCAATTTTTTATTTTTTACTTTTTGGCTTTTTAAATTTTTGGATAATGGCCAAAATGACTTTTGAATCTGAGATGAGTGTTTGAGAGAAATGTGTTGAATGTATTTTGGGAGAGAGAGATGAGAGAAACCCAGAAGTAGAAATTGAAAAGGAGGTGTGAGCCTCTTTTTGCTTTCTTCTCTCTATCACCAGAAATAAAGAAACTGTTTTGGGAGAAACTGTTTTTCCCCTTGACTGCCAAACACACAAAAACCAAAAAAGAGAAAGCAAAAAATAGAAAAAGAGACTCTCAAACATAGCCTACATAGATGACACATGCATAGTAGAGAGTGTCCTTGGAATCAAGGTGGGGATATATTTCTTCTGCGTACTATTTACTATTTCAATCCCTGACAATCCACTGGACAAGCTGTCGGTAGGTCAAAGAATAGTCTTATTGTTTTTACCAGTAAAAATATATTTTTACCGGTCAAAGAATAGTTTTATTGTCAACCCCAATGGGCTGATTGCAAAATTTTCCTTACAATTGTTTTTTCAAATGATAGGATGTTAGGGGATTATAGTTAGTGCATTGTTAATTACAAGGGAAGTCGAGCACCTCTTACATGAGGATTCTTACTCAAGACCTCTCCCAAGAAATGGAGAGTAACGAACCAAGCACACTAGGTGTGGTGTTTTATTTATATTTATTCGGCCGTTTTTTTATTGATATTAGAAGTTTGTAACCAACGGAGTTAACCAAAGAGCAGTTGGCCCAGCGGTAAGTAGCCCCTTCTATATGGGTGAGGTTGTGGGTTCAACTCCTATGGATGGGATATGAACCCTTGTGGTTTGCTAACATTTAACTTTTAATACTAACACTCTCCTAAACTGTGGCAAAAAAAAAAACCAACGGAGTTACGGAGATGGACCGGGAATACTGGGATTGTAATTACATTAACCAAGGGAAAATGGACCTTTCTTTTGAAATTTTTTGAATAAGTGGCCTGCTTATGTGGAATTTTAAATGTTTTTTTATTATTTTATTTTATGATTTGGTATCCGGCCCAATAACCAATAAGTTAAGGAGATTAATTCTCACGATAATCCACTAGCTGTAGACTCTCAATCAAAACCGAGGCAAAGTCCTGTTTGTTTATTGTATGAACAGGCTCAATACAACAATTGATGGCCGGCATGATCGAAAATCAACCACGGGTGCAATGTTAAACTTGTGGCTGGGCTACATGGTGATTTCGTCATTTAGCCAAATACTAAATTGGTACTAGATTCACGAGGTACTACGAATCTCAAGAGTGATGTGGTCATTTATGCCAAATATATGCCAAATATAAGGGGTGTGCCACTGACTTATTTTTTTTGGTCTTTTAGTTTTTTAGTTTTTTTTATGTGAGAGCTCGAAATACGCATTGAATTTTTATGATTTTTTATGTGATGTATTATGAGGGGATGATCTGTCTCGAAAAACATAATAAGCTGACTTTTAATTTTTTGAGTTAGTGGAACGAAACGTAAATGAAAAGAAGATGAACCATGGTATTAATATTTGTCTGACTTTAGATAAAAATAGGCACATTATAATAATAATAATAATAATAATAATAATTACATAATGGCGTTTGTCATATGAGTGTGTCAGAACCCGTGAATCTAGCTTCACACGGTCCTTCCAGTCCAAATTTGTGCACCCTCACCTAATGAGAGTGAACAAACTCTCATCCTGATTGGTTGAAATGGTGTGGATCTCACCACAAAGTGATGTCATGCTTATCAAAAAATATATTGATTCAGTGAACCCCGCACCATTTCAACCAATAAGGATGAGAATTTTGTTCACCCTCATTTGGTGAGGGTGAACAAATTTGCACTCCGGTCCTTTCCTTTCCTTTGATTTTTTTGCGAGGTGTTTTCCTGTATTGATATAACACCTTAATCCAAATAGAGTGTACGTAAAGGACAAAGTTTAGAGTTGTGATTTTTTCTTAATTTAAACCTCATGTTTCACATTTCACTCTGCCATTAAATTTGGCTTTTGACTGTATCGCAAATAGCTGCAGTTGATCACCATGATAAAGAAGTTACGGCTCGTTTCGATGGCGTATTGGTTTTGGGGGACAAAATAGTAAGGGAAATAAAATAGTAGAGGGTTTAAATAAGAAGGGTGGATCCATAGTGATGTGTCAGCTAAAAAGTAGGGATTAAATAGCCCATGGTCTGGAGGGTGGATGATATATAAATCATGTCAAAAGACTTTCTTGCCATTGGTAATCCATATTTTAGCTTATGTATTTACATATTAATTATTTTTTATATTTGTCAAAAAATTATGTTATAATGGAGTCATTTATTTCAATACTTTTTTATGGTTTTAAATATTAAAATTAACTTAACAAGCCAACAAGCGAACAATGTAAAATATTAAAGTATTAAATTTTTAAATTTTTTTGTATCGAATTAAAGATCTCTACTTGTAGTTTAATTTGGTGCGAAAAAAATAAAAAATTCTATGCGGAAGTATTTTATTTTTTGATCCGAAGGATATTGCAAAGCAACTCAACAAGCCAACAATGTCAAATTCTAAAGTATAAATTTTTTAAAAAATTTTGTATCGAATTAGAGATCTCTATTAATAGCTTAATTTGGTGCAAACAAAAATAAAAAATTATATGTGTAAGTATTTTATTTTTTTATCCGAAGGATATTGCAAAGCAACTCAACAAGCCAACAATGTCAAATTCTAAAGTATAAATTTTTTAAAAAATTTTGTATCGAATTAGAGATCTCTATTAATAGTTTAATTTGGTGCAAACAAAAATAAAAAATTATATGTGTAAGTATTTTATTTTTTGATTATCAGGAATAGGAATGTGATTCATGATTACTCATTCAACCAGGAATCATATTCTCAAACTAAGTGAGAATTTGATTCCTCCCTTACCTCATGAGAATCTCCGATTCCAGACTCGTTTACTAAGAAAAAGGAAACGTTGACTTTAATAATTTTTCAAACTAATTGTTTTCCACGTAAGATTACTGAATTAATCCAAACACCGAAATGAAATTACTCTAAGTATCAAATTCCAAGGAATTAGATTTCTAGTAATCATATTCTTATTCCCACCCAAGAAAATTCCCAAGAATTTGATTCCCAGTAATCGGATTCTTATTCCTACTCAAGATCCCGGTCATCCAAACACAGTCTAAGTGTTTACTCCTTCCTTCTGTCCTCATTTAATAGTCCCTTTTAGGAATTTCTATTAAATAAAGGAACACAATTTTAAAAACCTATTTTTTTCATTTTATCCTTCAATCATTACATTTCTTACTTTTTTTAAGTGTGTTAGCTGAGAATTCCAACTATTTTTTTCTTTTACAACTTTTTCATATACTTTCCAATACTTATCCTTATCAATATAATAATACCCACTAACTTTTTAAAAAGAAATCTACTTTTAAGGGCAAAATATGAAATATACTCACTAATTTTTCAAAGCACACAATTATTAATGGACAGTCCCAAATGAAAATGTACACACTATAAAAGAGACGGAGGGAGTATTACTAATTTCAAAATGGAAGGCCAGGTAAAAGAGAGAATTCGTTAACTATTACCTATTCAGTTTTGAAGTGAGAGAATTTTTCTAGAACGATAAAAAATACTACTAGCTGGGACCATAAAATAGAGACAAATGCAGTAAGTAATAGGGTTCAGAAGTGACGATATATGAATGCTAATCCGATGAACATTACTCCTAGAGCACCAAATAATCTCCTGTGGGAAAGAGTGTCACTGTATCACGGTGGGCATGTGTCGAGCAAGAGCAGGGGTTCCTTGCGGGAAAGTAACAGAACTCGTGAGTTGATTCCCCGTTTCGAGTAACCAGCGAATTGACACGGTTAGGGCTGCAAATGAGCCGAATTAAATCGAGCTTTAAAGTGTTTAGATTTGATTCGTTAAGTTTTTAAGCGAACTTTAAGCTGAACTCGAACTGTATGAAAATCTGACGAGCCGAGCTCGAGCTCAAGCCAAGCTTCCCTAGGTTAGAGTCGAACTCAAACCTGTTCACGAGCTTTTATAAGTCAAAATTATTAGATATTTATGCTCTAATGTAGGTCTACAACTATAAATATAATTTTTATTTTATACATAAACATGTTTATACATACACAAAATTATAAAAAAAAACGTAGAAGTATTAAAATGTAAGTTTATCGTACTTTTAAACATTTTTACTTGTACAAGTTATAGAATTTTCATAATGTACATGTAAAAGTTTATAAATATTACTAAATGTTAATTTATGGGAAATTTTACAGCATATATGCATATGCTCTGGATTCGCGAGTCTAACCGAGTCGAATATTGTTATGTTCAGATTCGGCTTGTTTGTAGAACAAGTCTAAAATTGAGTTTAGATTTGGCTCATTTAAATAAATGAGTCGAATTTGAACAAATTCTTATCAAACCGAGTTTTGAATAGTTCATGAAGGGAAAACCTATGGGTACACCATTTTGGGTCCCACACAAATGATCGGAGCCGCTCAATATTCTTAAAATGCGTTTTTAAGGGCCTTTGTATAAAATTAGCTCATTTTAACACCGGTAATGACTCGATCGATTCTGCGCCCAATTTACTGACAGGAAATTGGGCAAATAATCGATCGAAACATTACTGATGTTAGAATGAGCTAATTTTTTACAGAGGTCCTTAAAAAAACATTTTAAAAATATTGAGCGGCTCCGATCATTTGTGTGAGACCCATTTTGAATCCCACAGAAACAGTGTACATTTGGTGTACACCAAAATGGTGTACCCCTAGCATGACTCGTTCATGAATTATAACCGGTTCATTTGCAGTCACGGTCATGCAGGATTGTACTCTAAAATGGGCCCAACTAAGCTGACGCGTAAAAGACAATCGTATCCATGTGCACTTGTGCAGCACCCCAAAACAGAAACAACCAGACAATGATGCGCCAGAATCTGACTAGGATTGGTAACGATGTGGGCAAACCTCCCACGTTTTTTATTTTATTTCTAATAACAACATTAGAGTTAATCAAAATAAATAAATAAATAACAATATTAGGAACCAAGGACTTGTAGTCTAGTCTAGTCTAGTGATTATTTCATGGTTCTCTCATAAGAGAAATCAGGGTTCGAGCTTCAGCAAAGTCATTTGAGATTTAGGGCTATGAATAACTTATAGATATATATCGAATGGCAAAAAAAAAATAACAATAACAACATTAGGCGTTAACCTCACACCTTAAGGATCCCCCACTGATATATATCGAATGACAAAAAAATAATACTCTCTCCGTCCTTTTTACAGTGTGTACATTTTCATTTTGGGCTGTCTCTTAATAAGTGTGTGTTTTGAAAAGTTAGTAGGTACATTTCCTATTTTGCCCTTAAAAGTAGATTCCTTTTTAAAAAGTTAGTGGATATTGTTGTATTAATAAGGGTAAGTAGATGTAAAAGTTATAAAAATTGATGTGAGAGAAAAATAGTTGGAATTTTCAGGTAACACACTTAAAAAGGGATGGATGGAGTAATAATAATAACAACATTAGGCGTTAACCTCACACCTTAAGGACTGTTTTGATAAAATAATTAATAGTGATTTATTGGCTTATTGAAGTTCAATAATTCTATTAGTTAGGGTTTATTGATTTATTAGCTAAAAATAGCTGGGAAAACATGCTAATTTAATGTGATTTATTTGCATAATAAGTTAATAATTCAAATTTTTTTTAAAGCCAAAACAGGCCTAATTCACCTAAGGCCAGTCGCAGAAAATTAACACACACGGAAAGTAGTTAGAAGCAATTACAGGTGGGGACCACTGGACATGCTCATTGGACTACCCAGATGGATATTCACTTCCAAACTGGTTGGCTTACCTCTCGACAATTAAGCCTCCCACGTATTAAATTACTCCCTCCGTCCCAAAAAGTTTGGCCTACTTTCCTTTTTTGGCTGTCCCAAAATAGAGGACCAATTTAGAATTTTCAATAAAGGTAAGTCGATAAATTCTATTATTGCCCTTGAGATGCTTTTAACAATCAAAACAATGAGACCAAAAGAAGAATAATTGAAAATTTTAAAGTTTAAAGTGTGTTTTAAAATTTTGAAAAAGTTCTCTAATTACATTGGCGGCAAGATTTTCTGCTTTCCGGAAGTTAATTTATATTTAAAACTTGATTAACTCCTATTTTATTAGAGTCCACTAATGATAGGGAAACTTGAAAAGTAATTAGTTTTGGGTAACATTTTGTATGGTGCATAAAATTTGGAAATTTGCAAGTGGGTCAAACTTTTTGGGACGGAGGTAGTAACTTGTATCCATAGTTGTACAGATTCTCTCCAATTGAGTTAGCAGGTCTCACCATTCAAATGTGAGTTCCTCATATTCAATGCGAAAAAGGAGTACAATTATTAGTACGAGTATTAGAGCCTACATCGTTTACTCATATATTAGTCTTTCAACTCACCTGAACTTATGTTATCATTCCGTCCTCTTTTTGGAGTTATATTTTTATCCTCAAATTCAAATAAATTCAATTTTGCACTTTACTGTATAAATGTTATGAGATTTGGGACTAGAACGAATACACTATATACGTGCAGGAAAATAGGACTTTTCCCAAAATTTGGAGGTCTTAAGCTGTAATTAAGGGATTTAGTAAATAAGATAGTTTTAGAAAAAGTGTCGGGTACAAATATCTATTCGGGTCACGCTCTCGGAAAATGATCTACCCATTCTACCCAAGGCCGAGTGTTTGAACCTAGGCTTTGATACCACTTGTAACGCCCCTGATTTTTGGGAACGTTATTTTTATTATAAAATAATAAATAAGTCTTACAACAAGTTTCCACCTCAGAAATTACATAATTCTCCTTTCCAAATACATTTATTGAAACCAGGATCAACTAGGGTTTCTTCTAATTCCTTGCACAGCCGTCAGCCCCAGCAGTGTCATGTTCAGCTCCATACGCTCCCAAGCTATAGAATTCCTCATGTTCATCTCTATAGTCTGGCATAATACGTCAGAGTCACCAGGCAACATCGTGGTATTATGCAAGGGTTACACAAGTTCAACACCGTGAGCGAAAATGCCCAGCAATAACTCTACCCAATCCTTTAACTAGCAATTCTAGAACAATATATGTTTGATAGAAAATAACGACAGGAGTTAACAAAAAACAGTTTTCATGAATATATGAGTGACAGTGTCTGTGTTGATATACTTGTGTCAGTGTCAATACAACTCAGAGTAAGTGCGTGGTGGTGTCATGTGTCTCGGCACATTTCTCATTATCATCATAAGCATTCTTCTTCAAATTTATTAAAGCTTGGATTGCTTCCGACCACCAGGCTTACTGTTCACTCGAAAGTTATTGGCCCGTCTTTCACCAACCTTTCCGCTCGAGGATCTAGTTGCCTTGTATCGTGGACCGCATCTACGTGATACAAAGTCCGCTCACTCAGCGTCTCACACGAACATGGCTTCAACCGTATTGTATCGTGGACCGCATCTACGCGATACAATTCAGCCACCTTGTATCATGAACTGCATCTACGTATCAACGTGATACAAAGCTTAATCCACTATGCGACACTACTGAACACAGCTTCAACCGTATTGTATCATGGACTGCACCTACGTGATACAATCCAACCACCTTGTATCATGGATCGCATCTACGTGATACAAAGTTTTATCCACCGTGCTGTTGTACACGCTTTAGCCCTTACCACATCATGGACCGCAACTACGTGAAGGGCGGTGCTACAGCGGCACTACCGTATCTTTAGTCCTAACACATCACGGACCGTAACTACATGTAGGGCGGTACTAAAATTGCATTACCGTATTCATTATCATCATTACAAATTCTCTGCTTCCATTCTCATCTCATTTTCATTCTCATCACATTTTCATTCTCATCTCTTTTCCTCGTGTCAACTATATATTCATCTGAAAAATCGTGTCGTGTAATTCTCGTATCGTGTCGTGAATATGCAACATGTCTCAAAATCTCTTTTCGTAAAAATGTACTTTCCTCGTAATTCGTGTTTCAAAAATCAGTATTTCCTCGTAAAACGTGTTTTCCCATCATTCCATATTTCTTTGTAAAAATATGTCTCTCAAAATATCATTTCTCTTTTAGCTACCTTCTCTCAACAATAGAATAACCAGGAAAATCTCAGGAAAAGGGGGTCGGAATATCCAGTTAATAGCACACATCCTCATTCTAGACAGACTTTCAAGGGTGTTAGCATTGGGTCATTCCACAGTCTCAAGTTAGTCATAAAATATTTTCCTCATTTTCCTAAAATATTCCTCGTAGTCTTTTTCGGAAAATTCTCATTTGTCGATATTTTCGTCTTTGTATAAATGCAACCATTCATGTATTTTTTCAAAAATCAATCGGGCATTATAATGACGTAAATTTGAAATATCATTTTCCATTCGGGCATTATAACGACTACGTAAGCTTGGAAAAGTATTTTTAGAATCACAACTCTTTTCTTTTTAGAAACCGTAAACTACTAACTTTTAAACCGGGCATTATAACATTACTAAAAATTAAACTTGCACTAAAATAACTAGTAAGAACTTAGATAAAGATTATTACCATATTCCGGGTTCAATCGGAAGTAAGTAGACAAAGCTAGCGGTGGACGGGCGGAGTAACGACGTCGAAAAGAAAATAGACTTTCTTAGAAACGCCGGAGGGTATGCCGGAACTAACTAATTAAGATCAATGGGCGGCTTTTGGGTGGTGGAGAGTGGCAGCTAGTGGTGGTGGAGGATGAGTTTCATTGAGTTTCTTGAAGAACAACTCAAGAACTTGAAGAACTTAGAGATTTTTCTACCAAACTACTTAGAAAAGCTACTACAAGAACTACAAGAGTGAGAGATGTTTTGGTGTGAGGATTCAAGTGAGAATTGCTCACTAATTATAGGCAAAGGAGTGAGTTCCCTCCCCCTCTCATATGGCCGGCCTCTCCCATGGGAGAAATTTCCCTCCATTTAATGCTCGGGAAGCTCATCAATGCCTACTCCTATAGGTACGTCATCATACGGGGGTAGGATAAGGCTAGTTATGACGCTAGATGAGTAGGTACGGCAATAGTGTGTGGGGAAATTAAGTGACTACGTAACTTCGCAGTGTAGAATACACGCGACTAACCTAGTTTTCGGTACAAAATTGTACTGCGTTTATCACGAATGCTATAAAGGCTATGCTATCAATGACGCGATATTAATGAAGGAATATATTCCCTCATAGGTCATTATGAGGCTAGTCCAATAATGCGAGGGTGATTACGGAGTTTTACAGTGTAATCTCTACGCGATTGGCTAGTTTCCGGACTAATTTACACTGCGAGGCTATAAAGGCTACTAAATTGGAGATAAGGCTAGGCACATGGCTAGATCAATAATGCATGGGGAATTAATTGACTACGTAGTCTCACAGTGCAATTTCTACGCGACTAACTACTTTACCGGTGTAAATTGTACTGCAAAGCAATAAAGGCTGCTAGGGCTACTATATCTATAGGTGCGTCATCATATCTATAGGTACGTCATGCCATTAAATAAGTGTCATTAATAATGCAAGGGGTGACGCACCTGGTCATGTTTCGCAGTGCCGGTTATATGCGACTACGTAACTTTCCGGAACAAATTGCACTGCGTTTATCACAAGGCTACTATAGCTACACCTTATCTTATGACGCGCAATTAATGAAGGAATATATTCCTTTTTAGGCATGATGATGGCTAGGTTAGTAGCTAGGACCAATAATGCATGGAAAAATAATGACTACGAACTCCCGCAGTGTAATATCTACGCGACTAACTACATTTCCGGTACTAACTTATACTGCAAAGCACTAAAGGCTATATATGGAAAGTTGTCATATATGGAAGGTTAGTCATAAATGGAAATAGGAAGGTGCTAGGTAATTTCCTCCTCTCTCTCCCTTCTAATTATTGGAAAGTCAAAATTGGTCCATTTGGTTAAAATTGGAGTGGTTCTAATTTTGACTATATAGAATGTGAGTGTGGGAGATTTTGTAGTAGGATAAAAATAGTAATGTATGTATAGATACAAGTATACAACACTAGAGTCCAAAATAGTATTTAAATAGGTTTTCAAAATATTAAAAGAAAATAATTGAATTAAATAAATAAATAAAAAAAATTCCTCTGAAAATCCAATTTGTTACAAACCCAGTGCCTGTAGCGCAAAGAATGCACAACACCATGCAGCATCACTGGAAACGGCGCTATTTTGGGGGCAAGCCAAGTGCTTCACCAAATCTTGTTCTATGGGGGCTCAATTCCGAGTCCCACACAAACCATCCGAACCATTAAATATATAATTTTAAAATAATTATTCAAGTGGTCTTGGAGAAAATCAGGCTCATCGGATATTTATAAGTAATTGATTTAATTCGTTTGATTTTCATTCAGAATTCAGAACTCTGTAATTTGAGAGAATTTTGAAGAAAGTTTATACAATTATGCACTTGGTAACCCATAGATCTGAATCACAAGTATCATAGGGTTCGTTGAGAAGAATACTCAATAAAAAAATTAATTTGATTGGAGATAAGTGTCAAAACACTAAAATATGCTCTAACCTTAGAAAATTAATTTTTCCACGTCAAAGCGACAACGAAAACTTAAACCCAAATATTTTGAGTATAAGTACCTTTTACATCGAGCAAACCACTTCACGGTTCAAAATGTAATCAACATTGACCATGTTAAAAAACAATTGAAAATTTCTCAAGTACTCCATAATCTAGCCAGGGGCGGACGCACTTATCTAGCACAATTCTATTCAAGAATCCGGGGGGCCGTTGTGCGGGGCGCTTGGTTGGCCCTGCCAAACATCATCCGAGCCGTCCAAATAGATGGTGTTTGTCCAAATACGTTTGGACGGTCTAGATTTGAGAATGAGTACATTATCGTGTAAAATACCCAAAATATCCTTCGATACCAATCCTCAAATCTGAACCACCCAAAACTCATGTAAACAGCTCGGATAGTGCTTAGCAGGGCTTACCCAGCCGTCTATACAGTAGGCCCCCGGATTTCTCTATTCAATGGCCGGACCAAAATGCTTTCCACCAATTTCCTCCATCCTTGCACATGATAATTTATTCTTAAACAAGAAGTATTTTGCCGCCATCGTTTCTTTAATCGCTAGATTGCATCTCGAGATTCTTAAGTTAATTGTAAAATCTTTATCTCATCATGTGCAGTGAAAAGCAAAGAAGACACTTGTAAAGTCACGAAAACAAGAAGTATTAGTTGCTTTTCATGCTCAAAAGTAGTAAAAAATGCAACCACCCAAAAAAGTGGTGACGAGAAACCACCTCCCCCCGATCCTTTTCACGCTAATAATCATCGACAACGACAAAAACCAAATTAATTTAATTCACCTTACATCATCTTGTGTGTGATATTATTATCGGCGGTAGATTTCAGTTTGTCGCGCAATTATGTAAGTGAAAAATTAACGTAATTGGATATCGATAGTTTTTTTTTTTTTTTTTTTTGCACGGCAAAAAAGGGTTTTATTAATCAAATATCGAAGATACAAGATTAAACGGGGCAAGAGAAAACCAAAAGACCTCTCGAGACCTAAAAGATTGGAAGGCTGACAAGAAGACAACCAAACAACCAAAATAAAAACCTAAACCCCAACACCTAAACTCCGGACAAAACACCTGAAACAACCTCCTAAAACCAACCACGCCAAACCAACGATCGTTAAGTGCTCAATTTTTGCATTTGACTCTTGACTTAAAGTTTTGAACGAGAACAAATGTTATTTGGTAAAGCAGTTACATGTATCCAACTGTGCTGATTGATACTAATAAACTGCACGACTTCGATCATCAAAGTGGTATCGGTCATGAGTTTCGCACAAAATGAATAATGTTCGACCACTTTGTGAACGTGAACAACAATATTGCACTTGAGAAAACATCACTCCCTGCTTTGGCAAAAAAACAAAAAAATTGGTTTTTTGGTTTTGTCTGTATTCAAAAAAAATTTACATTTGTTAGTTTTGCATCAAGTTTTCGTGGTTTATTGAATAAAGCCAAAATTAATCCAAAAAATATAAAATTATGGTCGAAACTAATTTTTTTTTTAAAAGCCAAAATTAATCCAATAAATTGGTCTATTTCGGTTTATGTAAGAACAAAATATATTCCAAAATAGAAAATTTAGGGAGGGGCACCCCCAACCTCTATACAGCTCCGCCCCTGACTATACGTACATTTATTTGTGTAAGAGTTTGTAACTTGTTTAGTGTCTGTAGCTGGCAGCATTGCTCTATGTAATCCCATCATTAATAATATGGTAAGACCGTCTAAATAAATTATGGAGTGAGCTTCTTTGATGCACTGCATGGTTGGTGCAGTTAGGGTCGTATTTTAGAATTCGCCATTAATATTAATCACATGATGTTCGGGTACTAATAAATAGCTTATCAAAAAACATTTATTTTTCGAAAAATGTATTCCATCCAATATGGCCAGCTCATTTTTTATAAATTAATTTCGATTAGGTATTGATTTGTATCTGAATAAAATGCTTATTTTACATAACTAAAATCAGTAAGTGTGTTCTAAAATATCAACAATTCTGATCATTAAGATGAACACGTAATGGGCACCAAAATGCACCAACTGCATGGTGCAGTAGTCCACTTGCTTGTACTGGCGAGAAGCCAAGTTCATGAATTATCTGAGGAGTATATCTCAAGATGTTCTGCTCTTGGCGCTCCTCGACTTGACATTTAGGGGTGTTTTGGTAAAATGATCGAGTCAAATTATTTATTAATCCTTATTCAATTTTTTTTTGGCTTTTGCTAATTTTGGGTCTTTTTTTTTTTGATTGTTAGGTTCGGCTCGATGAAAGGAATCTAACGATAGTAGTAATTCAAAAAGTCTATATGTTTTGGATTATTTTTGTCTTTAGTGAATTTTCGTAAGATTTTGATCATAATTGTATGTTCCTCCCATCGAGACAAACCAATAATTCACAAAAACATTGATGCAAAACTAACAAACGAGAATTTTTTTTGAATAAGGACAAAATATAATCCAGCTCAATGGCTTATTGAGAAGGAGAAGTTGGGCTTACAAATAATAATCTTACAAATTTGGGCTTGTTGGCTTATTGACTAAAAATGGTGTAAAAAAGTATGCTAATTTAATTTTGCTTGTTGGCTGAATAAGCCAATAATCCGGTTTAATTTTTTTTTAGCCAAAACAGACCTAAAAGTTTTTGGCTTTTCGGCTTTTTTTAATTTTTTTTATTTGACTTTTGGGTGTATTTGAAGAGAATGACATGTCCCGTATCCACTTAGGGGTGATTTGGCAAAAAAAACTAAACTTGTTTTTTGGTTTATTTGGGGGGGAATAAACCGGAATAAACCACAGTGGTTTGGCAAAAAAACAGGAGTTGTTTTTTGGGGGGAATAAACCACAGTGGTTTGACAAATAAATTACATGAGTTCTCTTTAAACAGTGGAATAAACCACAATTTGAACCAAAAGAGTTTTTTGGTTTATTGCTACATAAACCAATAAATCAAAAAACAAGTTTATTTTTTTTTTGCCAAATCACCCCTTAGTGAAACACACCTAATTAAAACACATCTTGTGGACAAATTTTCGGTGGTTAAGCTAAGATATTGATTTTCAAATCTTGGTTGGTTATAGAGTCAAAATAATTTAGGTAAAACAGAAAGGCAATTTCTCTTCGAAAGTTGGGCAGATTTTGTCTCTCTCCCACGTCAAGTTGCCGGGGCTTCATTCGGCAGCGAATATGCCACAGAGGCACAGATTCACTCCCAGCTGACGTGGATGGACCCCACTTGTATAGAAAAATAAAAATTGTACAATCATTCGGCTGTGTTTCTGGTCATCAAGCAGGTTCTGTGCTGCCGTGGACGCGTGGTTGGCCGGCTCCGTCAATATTTGTTTGTTGTTAATCTGATTCAAATTTGGATGATCCGTAAGGGGTTTCACTCTCTTTCCTGTCGACTCACATTTACCCCGACTTTGATTCGGCTTATTTTGCGTATTCAATCTGTTTGTGTCTTGCAATATGTATTAGAGAGTTTGAGGCTCATATCGAAACGATTGAGAGAGCTCTCTTACCATTTTGTGGGTTGTTTTACTAGATTTTTATCGGTGTATTTTGGATGGAGTTGTTGTAAGTAGTAATATAAATAATAGTATAAATTTGTGTCGAGTAAAACAAATAGAAACAATTTTATACAAAACGTTTTATATTTATTGTTAATGTGTACTGTTTTTTAGTATTATGGATAATTAACCTTAGAACACCTGTATTTTTTTGGATAATTAATTAACATATGAGAAAATATATCTTTCTTCATATTATGAATAATTAAACATAGAACAATTAATTTTTTTATACTAATTACTTCTTCCGGCCTGTAAAGATAATCTACTTGCAATTTTTAGATTAAAAAATTACTCCTAAGACATTCTATACATAATTTCTTACATTTCTTGAAACTTAATTTTTTTAAAAATGAGAACTTTAATTTGGTGTTAAGAAATTTTAAAAAAATTATGTATGAAAGTGTTTTATTTTTTATAAAATAATTGTGCATATTTTCTTAATAGACTAAATTTGTAGAACGAATGAAATATATTAATTTTGAGTGGTATTTCCAAATAAAAATCCTTGTCCCGCTACTCCAGAGCACAAACTAGTCCATGGGAGGACCAAGTGCATCCCACTATATCCGATCTGAAAATACTACTATCAGATAACCAGATGACATGTCCGAGACAAATATCTTCGGCGTATCTGACATGGGATTTCTATCGGTAAGCCAATCATTTTTTTTTTTTGAATAATTGAGCGTGCGGGTCAGTTTATACGGACCTCGAGAGACTAGCATAGCTACCCATTGGCATAACTCCCCACTTAAAATAATAGTTTGCCTCTAGAGGGAATCAAATTCTTATTGTATTGCAAACAAGCATTCGCCCTTACCATTGAGACAACCCATAAGTGGGTAACCAATCTTCTTTTTCTAGTACTGTTCCATGAAAAAAGAAAATTATGAAATATTTTCTCCGTCCCTTTTATAGTGTGTGCATTTCTATTTTGGGCTGTCCCTTAATAAGTGTGTGTTTTGAAAAGTTAGTGTGTGCATTTCCTATTTTGCCCTTAAAACTAGATTCCTTTTTAAAAAGTTAGTGGGTATTATTATATTGATAAGAGTAAGTAATGGAAAGTAGATGTAAAAGTTGATGTGAAAGAAAAATAGTTAGAATTCCCAAATAACACACTTAAAAAGGGACGGAGGGAGTAATTTTTTTTTTGGTATTAAAGAGTGTCACAAAGAACCAGACTAATCTATCTTGATCTTTCCACATGTCTTTTCATGCGTTGATGTACGGTGTAATCGCCCAAAAGATAAATCGCTACCTAGGGGACTCGACCATGCGACCTTGAGGTGAAATAATGTACACCAAATGCGTACCACATTGCTCGGGCTTCCATACAAATAATTGAAACTGCTCAATTTGCTTAAAATAGTATTTTTTTTTAAGGATTCCTGTAAAAAAAATCAACTCCGTTGAATATCGATGGAGGTTTGATCAATTTTTTGAGCTAATTTTTTACAAGGTTCTTGAAAACATATTTTGAATAAGTTGAGCAACCCCTATCATTTGTATGAGATCCTAAAATGGGTCTCACACAATGCGGTGTACACCAAATGGTGTACCCATAGCAAGGCTCTTTTTTTTGTGTGTGGAATAATGTTGCAACCCAGTAAGGCCGAGTTTCCCATTTTTAGCACCAATTTCTAAAAGTCAATTTTCCATAAAAGTGCTACTCCTACAAATTAAGCTGGTAAAGGTTAATTTTCTCTTACATACTCCTTTTGCAAAAGTCACATCGATACTTTTAACAAATGGAAGTTGGGCGGATAAAAAAAAAAACAAATGGAAGTTAAGAGTGCTAAAAACCATATTTATAGAAAATGGAAAACTCACCCTTAAGATGTATTTAGTTATCGGGTCGCCAATAGCAAGGCCTAATTTGGGTTTTGCTATTCCACACCCATTGGGTGGTCGGGTATAAATAGAAAAGAATTCAGCTTTTAATGATGGTGTTACACATGTCCGTGTAATGATTTCTTGATGTGCAATTTCCAACAAATCTACAAGGGCTAGTAGTAGAATGACGAGTCTAACCTTTTAGCTTTCCTGCATTTCTAGCTTCTCGCCCTACCCTTTACAAACTCCA
>JAXBDA010002197.1:0-45037 GCA_036023075.1 Gaultheria prostrata | reverse complement strand
AGTTGCGGAGTGGCGGTTATGGTGGTGTGAGTGGTGGTGGTGGAGTGGTGGCGACAGTGGTTGTAAGAGTGGCGAAGTGGTGGTGGCATGGTGATGATCATGGTGGTGGAAGTGGTAGAGTGATCGATGGTGTGAGTGGTGTGGTGGTGTAGTGGTGGTAGTGATGATGATTGTGGTGTGAGTGCTGGTGAATGAAAACACTCGTAAATTCAGCAAAAATTAAGTAGCTCAAAGCTACTTAATTTTTATCAACATTTTAGCTTGCATTTTAAGAGCCACTTAATCTTTTAAGTAATGTAAAATGTGGTTATCAAACCTACTTAATTACTTATTATTTAATTCATTCAGTTTTAAGTGTTGAATTTGGGTTATCAAACAAGGCCTTAATAATTCTCCATCCAATCAGGGTCCTAGTGTATTTAGCACATGTGAATTGTACATGCTTATACATGTATTACTAGTACCCAAAATCCCCTAAAACAAGGTTGGCCATGCAAACCCTGTAACGCCCCGAATTTTGGGAACGTTATTATTATTACAATAATAAATAAAGTCTGAATAAATAATAAAAGTCTTAAAAAAAATCCTTATTATTACATTTATCATGACCGGGTCAGATCTACGGCTTCTCTCAGACCTCTGTTGGGTCTGTCCCCAAGTTAGTAGCTTCTCCATACTGCTCCAGGTTGAAGTATCCCTCCTGGCCATTCTGGTAATCTGGCATAATACGTCCGAGTCGACAAGCAACATCATGGTATTATGCCAGGGTTACACAAAGTAACACCGTGAGCGATACGCCCAGTAAATTACCCTACCTAGACCCTAGACGAGCAATTCTAGAACAATATGAAAATAGGTGGCAGTAAAACATTTCATGCTCAGAAAATAATGATTTCATGCGTGGTGGTAAAAACAGTGTAAATGCAATCAGAGTGCGTGCAATAGTGCCAAATTCCATAAATAATAGTGTCCATGCAACGTGATCAAACAACAGTGTCAAAACAGTATCTCGAGTCATTTTCTCATGTCGGTATTCTTCTTCAAATTTCATGTTCTCAACAATCGATATCATCTCACACCGCTCGAAAGTTATTGGGCCCGTTTCCGTCTCGTTTCAACTGACGAGTCACAGCCTTTCCGCTCAAGGTCCCGGCCGTCTTACATCACTAAACTTAACCAATCTGTTTGTAAGATCCGTCCACCCCGCGACTCACACGACATAGTCCCGATCGTCTAATGTCACTGAACTTAACCAGTCTGTTCATAAGGTCCGTCCACTATGTGTTACGCATGCTTAACCCTAACCTCCACACTCTCTCTGCGAGTTGGGGCCGACATTCTCGTTGCGTTACCGCATTGATCTAGTCCCGGCTGTCTCATATCACTGAACTTAACCAGTCTGTTTATGAGGTCCGTCCACTAATCGTCATCGCATCGGTCTAGTCCCAGCTATCTCATATCACTGAACTTAACTAGTCTGTTTATGAGGTCCGTCCACTAGCCGTCATCACATTCATTTTCATTCTCATCTCTTATTATCGTTTGAAAATCATTTCTCGAAAACCATGCCATGTCATGATCGTATCGTTTCGTGCTCGTGCTAATGCAATATGATTTTCAAAACAACTCTTTTCAAAATTCTTTTCATGCAAAACCTCATGCAGTCTTTCAAAAATCATGCAGTGTCAGTGTCAATGTCGTGTCGGTTCGTGCGCGTGCATCATGTCTTTTCAAAACTCTTTTCGTGAAAAATTTCTTTCTCGGAAAACGTGTCACTTTAAGTCAAAACCCATTTTTGGGTGACTACATTTGACAACGAGATAACCAGGAAAGTCCCAGGCCGGGGGGGCGGAATATCCAGTTAATAGCACTCATCCCTTTCTTAGACAGCGCGAAGCTTGTCTTTTTGACAGACTTTCAAGGGTGTTAGCTTTGGGCTATCTCATCATCTCAAGCGAGTCAAAACATTTTGATAGAATATTTTTGGAAAATCTCATGTCATTGAAAATGTATTTTTTCGTTTCAAAAACTCGCCGGGCATTATAACGGCGCATTTTTCAAAAGTCTATTTTCGTGCATGCAAGGTAACGACTATTTTTCCTTCAAAAATCTTCCGGGCATTATGACTGTGATTTTGAGGAAACATTTTGAATACGGGCATTATAACGACTACGCCCAATGAAAAGTAAATTTTTCCTAAGCCACCATTTTACTTTTTAAGAAAACTAGTAGACTTTCTTTTGAAACCAAATCATAAACAACTTCGGAAAAATTATTTTGACTACGAGAAGATCAAAACGACTACATGAAAATATTTTCTAGCCTAGAAAAACTAGAGTAGAGTGTAAGTAAGATAACTTACTCGAATCCGAAACTTGTCGGGGCCGATCCTAGCTAGGTTGAACTTTCCGGCAACTACGGACACCTCACGAACTCTTTTTCTTCCAACTTTCTTCTAAACTTTGGATTGGAGGGTGGTCGAGGGTGGTGGAAAGTGGCGGCTAGGGGTGGTTTTTGGTGGAGTTTGGATGAACTTAGGAAGAACAAGCAAGAACAAGAAGAACATAGAACAATACTACAAAGGTGGCAAGTGTGGTGAGTGTTGGTGTGAGAAATGCAAGGCCATTGCATGGGGTATTTATAGGCTCAATGGGAGCTCCCTCCCTCTCTCTTATGGCCGGCCATAGGGGGGGTGCCCATGTGCCTCCTTAATTGCTCCAAATTTTGTCTCATAAATGAGAGAAGTACAAGTCCTAGATTTGAGGGATTTTGCCAGCCTAAGTTGGCTAGGTTTGTACAAGGCTAAGGGCTATGGCATTGAATGCATGCACGTGCATGGAAGCTTCACCAATTTAGCCAGTCACTTGTGTTTAGATAGGAGTTTACATGACCACCTTTGATGTGGGGAGTTTTTGGTACACCAACTTGATACTTAGTGACTAAGTATTGCAATGTATAGCCACAAGGCAATTTTAGGGCTAAGGGTGGTAGGGAGAATGTCCCACTATTGGGGAGATTTGATTCCCCCAAATTTAGCAAGTTTTAGGATAGGTTTGGCTAGGCTAGCATGTGCATGAAAATGCACATGCAAAATGTAAGCCTTGGTGAGCAAGGCTCACCCTCTCCCTCACTCCCAACTGTTCATCTCTCTCTCTCTCTCTCTCTCTCTCTCTCTCTCTCTCTCTCTCTCTCTCTCTCTCTCTTACACAATCCTACCTAAACTAGTCCTATATTGACCAAATCTAGGTTTGGTATGTCTATCTTAAATGGGAAGGAGATTTTTCTTGAAGAAATAGTTATGGCATTTAATAGGTTGGTTGGTTGGTTGGAAGCCATGGGGTTTCGGGTGGTGAAACGGGTAGCCCTCGACACGTACATGTAGTCTCGTGTCTAGATTCGAAATATAAATAACTAAAATGATAATTAAATTAATAATCGAATACCAATTAAGAAAATTAAAATAAGAAAATTAAATTATCGAATTAAATAATTGAATTTTTAATCGGCCGAAAATACGGGTCGTTACGAACCCTAAAACCCTAACTAGCCTGCTAGATTTTCCTCTTGATTCTTGCATTTAAAACCCTAGATTTTGAAGAATATATCCTAGATTACTAAGTACCTAGAACCTAAGATTTGGCTAGGATTCTTCATGATTAGCGTATGGATTTTATCTTGAAAATCCCTAGATTCTTAGTGGCATTTATGAGAGCACATGGGAGAGATTTTGAGAGAGAAAGAGAGAGGGAGAGGGAGAGAGCCGGTTGGAGGGAGGGAGAGGGGAGCTCATGGCTTGGCCTATAAATGCCCCCATGCACTCCATTGTTCTTCACACCTTCATTCCTCGCTTTGTAGTATTATTGTGCTTGTGTTTTGGAGAGTTTTAAAGAGAGAGAGTTTCATTGTTCTTAGAGTTTGGTTGAGTTTCTTCTTGAAACTCAAAGTGTTCTTTCCATTTTCAAAAGAGAGCCACCACCAAAACCAGCTCTAGATCTTGAAAGAAGTAGGAAAGTTAGAATGTTGGTGTTTGTGCTTACGGAGGATTTAGTCGTCACGCTGTCCGAGGAATCCCCTCCTAGCTTGTGCGTCTTCCAAACTAACCATCGGAATTAAGATACTTCGATCCTAAATCCTAAGTACATCGTTTTCTGTGGTTATAATATTTGACTAGTTTCCGGTAAATTATAATTAGATTTTATAATTCGAATAGTAATCACATTTTGCGTAGTTGTATGATAGCTCGGTTTTTAACTAGTAGATATTTCAATCCTATTTCCTAAATATAGTATTTCACGCAGTCGTTATCATGTTCGGTTTACTACGTATAATTTTCACCTCGTTAATAAGTTGATTGGTTTTCGAAAAATTAGTCGGTAGTTCTTAAATACTCATTTTCAATGTTACGTATTCGTCATAATGACCAAGTTGGTATTTGAACTTATAGTTTTTACGATGTTATAGTGTCCGTTTAGTTTTCGGAAAAAATGAAGTTGATTAATCGTTACTAAAAATCATAACGTTTTGCATAGTAATTACGAGGAACGAGACTTCGAACTTATGTACGTAAATGTGACTACATAGCCATAAAGGTATTGCTTTTTCTACAAACCCTAGACTGGTTTTCAAAAAGACCACGTATGGAAAATCATTATTTTATGAGACACATTTTACGAGGAAGTTACATAATCATGAGATGCGTCTTACGAGAATTGATTCGACAAGCTTTTAAGAAATGACGAGATACGATGTCACGCCCTCGATTTTCAACATAAATAAATGAACATTTTTCTCTGTGAGATATCTCAATAACTCATAGATTAGTCCAAAAGTCATCTCACAATTTTATATCGACAATAAACGACAAATCTAATTTCGGTACCCAAGTCCCATATAAATCGTTCTTCCAAAAATGTTACATTCTTCCAAAAAGAGAGATTTAATACAACTTTGAATTCAAATGATGAGATTTCCGATGATGAAAATGCTTTCATGCTATGCTTCAGAAATGTCATGCATCCCTCGCATCTCTATTTATGCCACTTGGTTATACCTGAAAGGCTGAAACAGCAAAGGGGTGAGCATACATTTCGCCCAGTAGGTATCCCCTTATTTGTTTCAGACACATAAATGCACAACAAGATATAATGGACAGGAAGCATAACATAAGATTGACAAATAACAAGTAAGCCATCAAGCGTATCATCTGGTCATAGCAACCGATCAATAACACTTCACGCGTCACTCACGCATACACCTACGATACAACACTCAGATAACAAATTATCGAACTTCCCTCTAACCACGTTTTCAAACCACAATATCATTATCCGTCAACTTGATCTTCTGTATGTCTACTAGTGGACTAGTCATTCGTATCCAACAATCATCATAAAGTCCATCTCTACAATATCATAATTTCCCATTAGCAAAAGTTGCAAAATATGTGTTTTCTTCCTTTGTCTCATTTACTCAATTTATACTCAACTTTCAACATTCAATTTCTGTTTCCTTCCTAATAACCACGATTTCATTATGTTTGCTAACTCGAAAGCATTCCAGCATTCTCTTCAGTTTCACCAAGTACATCCATCAACTCACACTAGTAAAAAAAAAACAAATATTCAACGCGTACTTAATAAAGGATATCCGTCACAAGACCAAGAACTTCCAAAGTATCCACCATATTTCATGTGTCCATATGTACTAAACGTACCCACGTAGGACCAATGCTAAATGCACATGAAAAGAATGAACAAGGATATCACATAAGAAAGTATAAGACTTATAAGAAACTCATAGGATGGACTATATCTAATAAAGTCACTCTTATTATCAATACGTCATACCCGATACGCACCCGACTTCTCATTAAATATACCTTTATCTCATTATACATTCTCATTATCATTATGCGTTCATCTCAATTCACATATGTATCATCGTACATTCACACCCACTGATCTCTTTCAAGCAGTTTCATGAATCTGTAACGCGTCCACAAAAAAAAATGCATCTTTAACCTTTGTGTCCCACTTCCATTAATCATCCGTGTCAACACAAGTTAATTTCACATGAAGATATTCATTTTTACCTATCACGGCCAATCAACACAAAAGCCCCAAATCTCGTTCATAGTCAAACGTCATACTCTTATCTAAAATTCGTCTTCTCATATATAGTTTCTCTCAATTCAAGATTATGATTTCAAAAAAAAAAACATCATTTGTCCCCCCTCAAGGTACTACATAGGCCCAACACAAAATAATGATCTAACTAGGTCAATCAATCGGTTCCATGAACTTGATCTATCTACTGTAATACTCTGAAATTTTTAACCGGGTCACATACCCTTATAAAACCCACCAAACTCAAAATATTCATCAAAACAATCTAATTTTTGGTAAGACTTACAACAACACATCAAGGTTCATCCCTGATTTTTCCCGGATTTTTATACACAATATAACCAAGTCAAATTCATGTCCAAACTCAGAATTTCTGTGCAGGAAGAACAAATTTCCAACAGAACAGCCTTGCATTCAAAAATTTATCAAAAATCGTATACTCAATATTTCTCAATGATTCCAATGCTAAAACATCACTAACTCATCAATGTTTAATATTCGTGAGGACCCATAACCAATAATATTATTAACTATCACAAAATTTTCCAAATACGTAGTCCCCTACAATCTGCCCAGATTTTTAGATTTCCAGAACACAGTTTAGTCCAAGAATTGTTTAAAAATAATCTCTTCATATTTTGCTCCAATTTTTTGACACAATCTGGTATACTCATATATGAACATCATATAAAAATTTCAGAAAATAAGGAGACGATTTACTAGGTCTAACACATTAAAACCCAAAGGCCAAAATCGCAGATTCAGCAAGACAGAGAAACAGAGTACAGCTCGGTGCGTAATTTTTCTAGACTTCGTTTCAAAGAGTTTCGATCTGAAATTTTTACACAACCCAAACAACTCATAGAGGAACATCCCATAAAAATTTCGTAAAATTTGGAGGAGTTTAACCTTTTCTGAAAATTCGTGGATATAGGGTGTGAAATCATACATTTTCTGTGACAGATTTCTCATAACACAAACATATGGAGAAAGAGAAGAAACCCCTACTTGTATGAGTTTTGAGCAAAACTCCAAAATCCAAGCAAAACTTTCTCAACCCCGGAGTGAAATAAGGATACCCACGCGTAGATCTCGAGATTTTGTGAAGCTTTTGTGAAGGAGTTAAGTTTGGAACTTGAGATTTACCTTGGTTTGTGATGAGATTGATTTGGAGAAGTTATGGGGGAGAAGAGAGAGATGGAGCCGGCCAAGAAGGAGAGAGGGGAGAATGGGTTATGACTTCTCACTCTTTTCCCCTGATATTTGTTCACCAATAGGGTGAATTACACTACACACCCCTGAGTCAAATTACACCAAAAGTCCAAATGTGGCTTGTGTAAACCAATTCCACCCCAACACTACACATCACATAAATCCTCTTATCACTTAACCAATTTTATCATTTCCCAAAATTCCTCACATTACCCCAATGCTATTTCCGGAAAAATAATATAATTTTACGGGTCTTTACAGGAGCCGTTATTCTGGTTGTACTGGCACTCGCTCTTCAAATGAGGAAATTGGTTTTTGCTTGGATGAGTGAGACAAAGTTCAAGCTCGGCCAAACAAAGCAAAAAAGGTAGGATTGATTGTATATCCCCTTTTCTATGTTTGATTGGTCTGGTTTCTAAAAAAGGGATAAACATACCTCATAATCAATAATCACATCCGTCCAATAATGAGGGATTTTTAAGACTATACCCGCGGTGCACATTTGGTAACAAAATCTAATCTGATAGGAGTATAGTATAAGTGATTCCGCATGTTTTCCCTCTTGCTCTTGTGAATTTTAGTATTGAGATGTTCTCAAAAGACATTTTCATGCTCATGCTCGTTTCCCCGCGCACGCGCTATTTTGGAGTTTCACAACAAAAGGGTGAGGAAAGTTCGCAAATTTCCCAACCCAAAGGGGTCCATATGCAATTTAACGGAAAAACAACTTTCCCGCCAAATCAAACTCCAGAAAAAACCCCGCCGAAAACCATTCGTTACCCCCAGCTAGGGTTTCGACGAATAAACTTATACACTCATTTCACCAAATCCTCGATTCTGAGCATCAAAATCAGCGGTTTCATAATGAGCTCTATTGATGATTACGAAGATTCGAACATGGACATAGATCACCAAGTCGAACAAGAAGATCCGTTTCTTGAATTCATCGATTACGCAAAATCCGAGTTATCGCCTGACCGAGATGAGTCGGTCGGGCCGGGATGGACCTGGATAGCGTCTCGGATTCTCAAAACGTGTACTGCTTATTCAAGCGGAGTCACCGCCGCGATTCTACTTTCCGATCTTTCTCAGGTTCGTTCAGTTGCGGATTTATCAATTTGTGTTGCGTTTTTATGAACTTTTGTGTAGGGCTGATAAACGAACCGAGCTGCTCGAGCTCGTCCTTGTTTGTTAAAAGCTCGTTTAAGATTGGTTTGTAACATAAACTAGTCAAGCGTCAATGTTTTTTTGAAGCTTTTTAAGCTTTTAAGTCAAGCACAAACAAGTTAGTACTTGGCCTTTTCCGCTTATCATGCATAAGAAATTCTAGCTACTTGAGATTGGCTTGTGTTCGGCTCGATTACATTAAATTTCGTTTGAGACTCGCTCATCTCATAAACAAGCTAAACTTGAATATATTTTGAAGTTTGCTAAGTTTTTCAAACCAAGCTTGTACAACTAACTGCTCGACTCGTTTATCACCCCTACCTTTACGGTTGTTTGATATGGTGTTTTTGTGTAGGCATGGAACGAGCTGCAGAAAATTGGCGGTTCGAGGAAACGGCCAGAGTGCATTAATCAACTGAAGAAGAAGCATAAGCGAGCAAAGCTTCCGAACACGGTCACGATCGATTCGATTTACGAGAAGAATTTCTTGTCGTTGAATAGTGTTCTTGAGGCTGTTATTGTTGATGCTTTTCTTCTTCCAGGTACATGAAACCTCGTTGCATTCGTTAATTGGTTGTGCGGGTGAAAAATAGTATGCAAGTCTAGCTTAAGTATTGTCGCCAAATTTGACTGCTTGAATTAATTGGTGTTTTGTAGATCCACGGACAAACTTGTAATTACCTTGATTGATGTTGGTACTCGTGATATGAATAGCACATGCACATGTCATCTCATGTTTTTAACTGATATATTAATCCAAAGTGTGTCAAAATATCTAGTCATACATTAGATGTGCCTCTTAACTGTCAATTTAATCACAATGTTGCAATGCCACCTATATTCAGGTGCTGAAAAATTGTTTATCGGTAGTGAAATGGGTACATATTATTTCGATTTGCTACTGCATGACGCATGCAGTGCTGGACTACATGTTGATGTAGTTTATATTGTCAAATGTACTGATTGTCGTATTGTATCTCCTTCAGGTACAAACATCTACATGCTTACTTTGGGGGATTTTTGGAGCTCTAACACCATTGATCTATATCTCCACCGCAGGTGAATTGTTGCATGCTGTACTGATCAAATGGTATTAATCAACTGTCACATTAATATTTGCAAGAACATTGCTTATGTGATGTGTGACTTGCTTCGTTACTGAGAATGAATGCATTATTGCGTTCATGTTACATGTCTTAAATGATGGAGGAAAGTCCATTTTTCTTTGATTTGCATCCATCATCCATGTAAAATGATTCAGGTAACCTTATTTTGCAGCATTATTGATTTGGAAAATGCATTCAATGCTCAAAAGATTTCCATTCAAAATAAAGGAAGGTTATTTAGTTGTCCTGACAGATATTGCCATATGATGATACTCCGGTGATCCTCACTTTGTATTTGAAAGCGTTCGAAATTGTTTACCACACAAATCCCATCCAAGCCAACAGAAGCATGGCAAATTGGCGAATTTTTGGGCCGAGCTGGATTTGAACTAGCTTAGACGAATGGCCATCGAATTTACTTCCCCATTAACCGCTCAGGCATCGGCACCCATAAAAGAAACACACACAAGAAAGCATAAAGTCAAGCTTATGTGGTTCGGCCTCGATAACTACATCCATGCCTCCATGGGAGATGCGTAACATATGTAAAGTTGAAGATTACTTAGGGAGATGGTTAACCTATGTAAAACCTACATCCCAACCTGAGCCCTCGCTCAAGGGTAGTTGAGCCCTTGCTCACCCCCTACTCACCTGTAGTTTTTCTCTCTCACCCTTTATATTGATATTTTTTCCCTCACTCAAGGCTTGTACGAATCCCAATTTTTAGAAAACAAAAACACCACATGAGTTGACCCCAGTAGAGAGATCCCATATTAGTGACTAAAGGACCCTCGGATGTTTTCTGTTTTTGGAGTGCATCTTAGTTGCTACCTTGTTCTTCTATACTCACCTGTTTTGGGTCTGTATGACAACTGAATCATGTTCAGATGTGATGCTGATATAAGGTGTGTTACATTTTGTCTCTGTGGAAGATTTTACAATGTGGCAGATGTTAACAATGGGATTCTGAAGAAAGGAAGGGAGGTTTTCCTTACTGGATGCTATCTTCGACCTGCCTCTGGAGGATCTGGTTGTCCTCGACTTCTGCCAACTGAATATGTCGTCATACTCTTAGATGAGGTATTTTCCAAGATTTGTTCACCACTTTTTTTTAGAATCGTTTGCAAGTGTCTTATTTACATTTTCGTGATCTCGTAAGGGACTAGGGAGTCTAAATGTTTATTCAATGTTGATGTAATGGTTACTCATTTATGCAGGATCAAGATGATGATGCCATGCTTCTAGGAGCACAGTTTTGTTCTGATTCTTTCTCCTCCATTTCCCTTGATGCAGTCAATCAAGGGATCTCTTATTCACTCTATGCAAGGTAAGATGTAGATCATCTCCACGAACTTCCCGGAGAATTAATTTCTAAGTTACTTTTCTAATGTATAGAAGCTCACAGTACATAATTCCTACATCTAGTTGGAAATTTGCATCCTTATTAGAAAACTGTGTAACATAATTTTTCATATTGCCTTCAATGTAAACAAACATAATGCTATGAGCAAATTAGCCTGTGTAGTAGAATAGATAAAATGAGTATCCATGGGATATGTAAGTTCCTTGTTATATTGGTTTCCTTAGACTTTTTGGGGTATTTTTTATCTTATGAGTTTCTCATCGAAGCATTTCTGAAGTAGGTAATCAAAGGATTTCATTTTAACACCTCGTTCCCCAAGTATGTGCAGGATCAAGTATATTGGGTCTCTTGAAATTCAAGGAAAATGTGGTAGTGTTAAAAGGAAACAAATCACTCTTGTTGATAATGATGGCGTGAGGTTAAAATTTCTCTTGTGGGGCGAGCAGGTCCTTCTTGCCAATCTTTTCCGGTAGGCCATTATAGTGGATTGTTTCCCTTATGTTGATTTCACTGCGACGCGTGATCTTATTTTATTTTTTCTTGCTTCTTTTGCTTTAACGTTACAGAGTGGGGAGTATGCTTGCTTTGGATAGACCGTTTGTCGCAAGTTCTGTTGACACAACTATGGAGACATGCGGAGAAATTTGTCTTGAATATGGTAGTGCCACACAGTTATATTTGGTGCCTTTCATACAACATGAAGAACAAGTACGTGATGATGGTTTGATATTCGGAATCATTTAATTTCAAAGAGGAGCTGACTTCTGTGTTTCTCAGGTATCTGTAGCATTGACACAAAATCGGCACCAAGGATCAAAGCTCTTGAGTACAGTAGATCCTAGTCAGGGGCTCAAAGTTTCTCAAGTTACCTTGCCTTGTGATTCTCTAGGATCCATTGACTTCAGTAATTATCCGTATCAAGTAAGTCATGATCTTTAAAACTTCATTATGGTGGGCATCTCTTAAGTTTGTTCATTTTGTTTTACCTCTGTTAATGAATGGAAATAAACAACCATTTTTGGTCCATTAACTTGTGTGTAAGAGGTTCAGTATGTTATTTGCCCCTGGCATGTAAACACTATAAGTTCATATTTGCACGTTTCCATTCTATCATTCTTAGACATCTGTTGGGAATCAGCGTCCGTACTCTTTGTTCTAAAAGAAAAGCGTATGAAGAAAACATGCTAATGACTGATGAAAATATTCATCTGTCAATTGTCTCAACTACATTTCGGCCCAACCCTACAATTTTTCTGAAATTCATGCATCTAGTCACATGTAGTCTCCTACGTCATTATGTTTTATACCTGTGGTTTAATTTTTCTTTATTATTGACTTGCCTACCTGTGGTTTAGTTTTTCTTTATTATTGACTTGCCTTACATGTTGAAGTCGTGCAGACGTTTGTGGTTGATCTTCGTGACAAGATGACTAGCATCAGCTTGTATGGTGTTGTCACAAACATCATTCGAGAAGCTGATACTGCAGAAGCTGTTTTTTCCTTGAGAATTGAAGATAAAACCGGAGCAATTTGGGCAAAGCTGCACTTTTTGAATTTCTGGTAGTCATTATTGTATCATTTGCCCTGAAAATAATTTGGTTTATTCTTTTGAGGAATTATGTCTTTCTTTATGGAGTTCTTACTTGAAATTTACATTCCCAGGTCATTAGGGAGAGTAGGCCTTGGTCACACTCTGTATGTTTCTGGATTGAGTTGTAATATGACAAGCAAAAAACGGTGAGCAAATTCCATATTTTAATGGGTCCTCATAAGTCGTAATATAAAACATATTTTATGTCTTTGTCGAATGCCATTGGAGATATGGTAATTCTGTTTTCACCCAAGCCTTTTCTGAATTCGTATATCACCCTGTGTCAAATAGTTCCGTTCCTAAATTTTAAGGTTCCTTTTTTTCTCTTCTTATTTTTACCCTTCCTGTCTTCACGTGTTATATTTGGACATCTCATTCACTGAAATTTTTTCTTGACAGACTTGAACTCTTGTGGGTCGAGAATGATGGTGGAGCTTCCCTCGTTAATATTAGCTGTTTGCCAGCATTGCTAAGCTCGTCTTGTCTCCACAAATTATCACGCCTTTCTGATTTATCTATGCAGAGTAGCAGTACACATGTATGTTCCCTATTGACATCTTGGAATTTTTTAATGATTGCTGTTTCTCTGCTTACTATTGTTGCAATTGTTTACTGTTATGGCCTTATAGCTAGTCAATTTATTCTGTTTTTCTTCCATCTTGGTTTTCGTGAGCTTCAGCTACTTACAATGTGGCCTTATTTGACATAAAGATCACAACAGCATACAATAAGTTGCAAACATTGTTCTGCATTTCAGGTGTTTATACTCGTCAATCAATATGGCTGGTTCACCCACACGTTATTTGTTGATTTCATTTATCTGACTGACAAACTCCAATAAGCACCCCTTATTTTGTGTCCTACCAAATATTCTGTTCTACATTATTATCAAAAAAATGTCAGCAACAGACAGCTCGAAGTTGTCGAACAAGTACTTTCTAGATTCTTACTTGTTTCCTAATGTACTTCCTTCTTTTACTTTTCCTAAATTTCAGATATGTCGAGTTCAGCTGGACCAAATCGAACATTGTCATGTGAACACCAGATTTTCACATACCCTTTGTGGTCAATTTGTTACCAAGTCACCTGGTGGGAGTTTCGACTGCAATTTCTGTCGTTCAAGTTGTTGTGAAGCTGAACTAGTGCGCACTTTCCACTTGAAGATAACTCTTGCTGATGAGAGTGCAAAAGTTTTTGCATGGTGTACTGGTCACACTGCTTCAGAATTATTGCACATATCTCCTGATGAATTCTGTGAACTGCTTGAGGTATTGCCTCAACCACGTTATTGTCTTTTCTCGGACTCCATAATAGTTGCTGAGCTTCGTCAATACTGTCAATCATGCAGACCTTTCGGAATTTTACTCCTTATCAACCTTCTAAAAACACATTTGCATGATTAAATAAATTCGGTGACCAAGTAACATGTCATAATATGGAAGATTGTTGTAAATGGTTTGCAAAAACTTGACAACTCTAGTTTTTTAATATATGTAATCGATTCTAACACTCCCATTTTTAACATTTGCACTTTTTTTCCCCTTCATTCATTTGAATTTATACCAATATGCATGTATGAAAACTGAACAATATCCTTAATGTATTGCGGTCCTCAAGTTGAGATTAGAGTTGATGCGTATTGGTGCACACTTCCCTTTTCAATAGTTTGTTCTCCTCATCCATTTTGGCAGTCGGAATTTTTCTTCTTGTACCATGTCGGAAGTTAGAATTATGCTCTCTCTGTAACACCCCATTGTGAAGGATAATTTAGGAAAGTATTAGTTTAGGAATTATAATTTAGGGTTTCCGTTTGTTAGGGCTTTAGTTAAAATTGTTATATATCTTTTACGTTTGGGATAATTTTGTCATTTTATGTTATTAGGGTTTTGCTAGGGTTTGTAGGCTTAGCCTATATAAACCCTTGATTAGCTTTGTAATGAGGCACAAGTTTGCAATGCAATAATATGATAGTAGTACGTTTGTTTTGATAATATGTTCGTTTTCTTCTCTTTCCTTTGAAAGTTAACACCCGCCCCACGTTGGAAGTTTACATGGTGATCCTGGATATATAAGGAACCATGTAAGCTAGTACTATTACCTTGGCTTAAGCATTTTGGGCCTTGTGGTGTCAGGTGTGGCTTGTAGATCAAAATCAAGGTACTAGGTTAATGGTCTACATCGGGCATTACTCTCTCTCTCTCTCTCTCACATTAGCATTTCCTTGGGAAAGAACATTTTGGTAGCTAATCATTTCTTAAACTTGAGTTCTTCTATTTTGTTTTTCCTTCTAACAAGTTTTGTGGGGTCTATTGACATCAGGAAGAACAAATCATGTACCCGTCTTCACTAGAGAATGAAAAGTTCGCGGTTGCCCTGGTGAACTGCAGGAGGCAAGGTCATGGACTCGGTGGCTGCTTAACTGAAGAACATGGTGATGAAGTTATGTGGGAAATCACTCGTGCACTCAAGTGCGAATAATACCTTCCGTAGAAAAAACATATGTACTAATCATCTTGATTTTGAAAAAATGGATTGAAAGATCTCTGAATGAGGTGCTAATGGCAGGGGCCGAGCCAATCACTTTCTGATGTAAAAGCTTGAAAAGATATGGTGCCAATGCAATGCATTGCATATGCTGATAATCTGTTTGATGATCATTGAAGAGATTAATAATGTTGCTAGTTTTGGAATGCTATATTTTCATTCTTTCAGTCGGCTTTCAGTTTTGCTTTCCGTTTGTCAGTTCCTTCTTCTGACTATCCATATACGGAGACCATACTTCGACAATGCCCTTACCAGACCAAGTGTTGGCAAGTTAATTATACACTGTCATTTGATATACAACAGTGTGGGGGTTAGCGGGGGAGTTAGTGGGTTTGTCCAGAGGGGATCTAGAAACTATCCATAGTCCTAATCCCAAATGCCTCTTCCGAGGCTCGAACCTTGGTCTCACTTGGAAGAACCGGGAGATAACCGTTAGGCTATAAGCCCTTAGTTGGTTCATTATACACTGGAAACGCATTATCTCCGCTATATTTGGACTAGGGCTGGGTATTGCATACATGGGTAGACTCCAATGGGTCGTCAGGATAAGAAAAGATTTTTTCTGATCTGGGGAAACCGAAAGATGACAAACCTGATAATTATAAATACAATATTTTCAGAATCTGCACAGCATTTCTACCGTGAATATGAAACAAAGTCTATGAACCAACAAAATTTGGGGCACGAGTATTATGCTTTAGCATTTCACAATTTCCTTGGAGAACAGTCAAAGAAACAAGCTCAGAATCGAAAGCATAGGGATCTGGGGATGTACAAGCCAGCTTGAAGAAGTTTTAACAAGGCGAGAAATTAGAGCCAGAGTTGCATTAGTACACAAAACCTACTTTAGAAAAGAAAAAGGAAAACAAACATGATGTCCCGAGATGTGTGCCATCCTCAATCGTTCCTTCTCCTTGTGCTGGTGGGATAAGTATTCTTTTCTGAAAGCATTTTTAAGACATTGACCAACGCCCGGAGACGATCCCAGACGTTTAAGCCATATAAAGCTTCTACTAGCGATTCTTGGAATTTAAACCCATTCTCGGCAACAGGGTACTGTCGTTGAAAGAGATGCAATTAGTTTAGGGGGAATCAAGCAAAATTTCAAGTGAAAATGTTGAAGCTAACCTGAATTGGCTTTGGTATCTTAGTCTTGATATACGGCCACCATCTATCCTCAACGACTGATTTCACAAGACAGCATGCTCGCAATCCTTCTATACCAGCAAATCTTCCAAAACCACTCTCTTTCACACCACCAAATGGCAGCGACTGGAAAACATTAAGCATCATTACTTGCAATGTGATTTAGAATGATTTTTTAAAGAAATCAAAAGTGTGAAATTGAGGAAGTACGTAACTCTTGACAAGCCCACATAACTAATTAGCAATCCCCTGAAAGAAAAGTTTACCTGACACATGTAATTTGATGCAAAGTCATTGATCGCAGCAACTCCACAGACTATCTGAGAAGCTATTTTTTTGGCACGACGCTGACTGCCAGAAAACACAGCGCAGCCAAGCCCATATTTAGAATCATTTGCGAGCTTCACAGCTTCTTCATCAGAGCTGAATGTCATTATCGGCATGATCGGTCCAAAAGCCTGCAGGTCAATCATAGATATCGCAGATTCAACATGTCAACGCGGAAATACTAAAACAATCATCTTACATCATCACCCAGAAACACAAGTTCTATATTTTCTTTCCTGGAAGTACAAAGGTAAATACATTCTTGAGAATATAAGCATGCGAAAACATAATCTAGGGGGGAAAGATGAAAAAAGTGCTTCCCCAAGTTTGTACAACAATAGGTGCTTGCGGACTTATTCAAATACCTCTTCCTGCAGCAACTTCATCTTGTGGGTTACATTCACAATTACAGTGGGAGGAAAGTACTGATCAACAGCACCAGCGATATTGCCAACACTTCCCCGACCAACAATTTCAGCACCTTTGTCTAAGGCATCATTTACAAGGCTTTGAAGCTTTTCTGAATGCTCTTGCATACATATGGCTCCCATATCATACTTACCAACCAGTGGAGGACCCTGCATAAGAATAGGCAGAAATTAGCTACTAACAAGTTACAGGTGATCCTTTTGTTATTACCCTCCAGCATCGATTTAAACTATAGAATGCAGAGAAAAAGTTGAATAAGGTCAAAATATCAATGACGAGCATCCAAAAAAACACCTGAATAGTACAGGTTAGCAATCCAGACAAGATATTAGATGACTGTGGCCCTTTTCAAGTACTACCTCAGTTAAAAGGCCGTTCAAGGGATTTGATATTCCGTCACCAACAACAGCTTTATTAAACCATTGCTGCACCAGCCTAAGATCTAAAGTACAAGAATCCATCATGTCCAGCGTGAGACAGTACTTGGATTTTTGTTCTCTTTCAGGTCGAAAATATACAAATCATGCACGAGAAGTCATATGATTATACTTCCACAAAGAAGAAAAGTACCTCATTCATAGATAAGTACTTATACCAAAAATCTTGACTGACGACAGCAAATCACATCCAACTTCCGTATTACACAAATGATGTCGGGTAAAACATATTGATGAGATGTCAGGGAGCTGCAGACCAATGCCCCAAATCATGTCCATAATTGTTATCAATCACCCTCCTCCCCGAACTCTCTTTCCCACAAAGATTTCGATAGCCATTTGCCTAACCAGACATTATTAAACAACTTAGGCATTCAAAATCCCAGGCCTCCACTTCCCAAGGAAAAGCATATGTACTTTCAAACATAAGATGATGCTTTAAAAATACTCTCCAACACCCTCTGACCCACTGAGACAGGTATGGTGAAAAAAAAAAAAGTTGGCATGGCAGACAACTTACTCGTAGAAATGTTTATTGTATCCTACAAAGCTTGTTTAGTTGTTTCTTATCGCAGACCCAAACTCATAGAAATGTTTATTGCATACTGTAATTAAAGTTTGACTTTTTTTTATCATGTGAACTGGACGAGAAAGCAAAGAGATCTCACATTAGTATGTGACAAAGGTACTTACAGCAGTAACCGATTTCACAATTTTGACTACTTCAGCAACGAATGAAGAATAAATGTCCCGATGAACATAAAATCTCTCTGCCCCAGCACAATTCTGTCCACTTGACTGAAGAGCAGCCCTTACAGCAATTTGTGCAACCTACATATAGATGTTTTTTTTTTGTTCTATTAAACATCATGGCATTCAAAATCGCAAATGATAGTTTTTAGTGGTTTACGTAATGAAATCAAAAAGTACATATCTGGTTGGAATATTTAGACCCACTTAGTGCCCACATAAGTAGCAATGATACATACATGAGGTACATCTACATCTTCACAAACAATAAACGCATCTTTTCCACCAAGCTCAAGCGTAACTGGTGTCAGTGTATCAGCAGCATTTCTCATTATCTGCAGCAACGACAAAGATATCAGCCTATGAATCAACGCAGATACTAAATTCAACTCATTGGACTCACGTCAATACAACAGATACAGAAACAACAGAAACATCAAACCAACATCTCTTTTGTGATTGAAAAGGTGCATAAAATAATTTATCGCCTCCCCTTCAATTTTAAAAATGAGAGGAGTCTCAATAAACAATCCGAACATTCTGTTGGAGTTGATGGTTTTAAATTTTTGAAGACAGGTGTCCCTTATCGAACAAAATCACTGGACAGCACCTCCTAGTATTTGCTGCAGGCCAATATTTGTCGTACCTAAGGGATGGGAACAATGGACGTACCGATAAAACTGAAGTGAAAAGACAATTTGAAAATCTGCAGGCAAAGGAACACATTACCATTCTCCCCACACCAGGTGATCCAACAAATATGACCTTGTCAACTGAAGACACTAGGGCTTGACCTGTTTCAGCAAACCTGCCAGACAGTTCATACAGCAGATAAGTCACCCCAAAAAGAGTTACAGAAAATACTGAAATCAACGAACAGGAAAACAAGCTCACAAGTGCATACCCTGTTATTACGTCAACCAGATTTTCAGGAGCACCTACAGCAGCAAGAGCTGCTTGGATTATGCGAAGGTAGAAACATCCAGACCAACTTGCATGTTCAGAAACCTACACTTAAAAGCACATGGTTTCCAGTCGTTCATCAAATTAATCTCCAGAACACTATCGAAAGAATTCTTCATTGTTTAAAGAAACTTCTGCTGAATGGAACTCATTTGTTGTATGACATAATACACAACAGGTGATATCTATCGTGGAGGGTAGACAAAACTGAAAATACAACAATTGGAAGCCCAACGTAACTCAAAGAAGCTATGCACCTTCACTGAATGTCATTCACATACAACAAAGCATAATATACCTTTATCACAATGCTATTTCCTGAAAAGACTGCAGCCAGCATTGGATTAAGTATATTATGGAATGGATAGTTCCACGAGACAATGGCACCAATCACACCAAGTGGGTAAAATTCCACTTTAGATGTCTTATGAGGCATCGATCTTCCACAGGACCTGAAACCCATGAACAATAATGATAACCATGTGGTAATAATATTCCCAAAACGCATAGAGAATGAGTTTGAGGGTTATTGCGTAATAAGAATGTAATACAAATTACAAACTTACGAAAGGGGCGGCAGTTATTATAAAAGTTTTGACTCCTTGTGATGAATTTTAAAAGTGGCAAGCATGTTAACATGCATGCCTTGGACATGTAACTTGAGTGACCTAAGTGAAGGAAAAGATAAGGTTCAAGGCACACTGGCACCTTCATATAATAATCAGTAGTTGCGCAGAAGCATCAAGATTCACAACCAAATTCAAGGAACTGTTCTTACAGTGGAGAGACTCCTTAGAACAGATCATTGGAATAGCAACAAAGCTATTAAACGAAATTCATTACCGCATTACTCAAATAATTCAAAGAAGATGAGAATATATGGACTTATAAAGTCTGGTGTAGGGCTGCAAATGAGCTGAGCCGCTGGCAAGCGGCTCGAGACTTGGCTCGAGTTGAGCTCATTCAAGCTCAACTCGGTTGCTTAAAGAACAAGCTCGAGCTAAATATTTGAGCTCGTTTATAATTCTGCCGGAGCTCGTGAGCCAGAAAATATAGTAGCAGAATACATATTTTTATTGTTGTAGACTACTAGAATAGCTCAAAGCTATAAACTAATGTAAGCCATATACCGCTGCCAAGTGGCAGTGTTTTAGAGCTCACATGTCTGGGAGTGCAAAGCCAGGAGTAGTGGTAAGCTTTAAAGCAAAAGAATGGATGGTGAACGCATATTTTTATGACGTGGGACTGGGACAAGTGAGACTCACAAGTGTAAATGCAAAGGAAGGGGCTCCCATCAAGGCTCAGCCTTCAGCGGATCCCACGTAGAAAAATTTGTAAAAGTCCCAACGGCAGCACGAGTTTCGAGCTTAAAGAGCTCGAGCTTACTTTTGGTAGCTCGTTTCAAGCTCAAGCTGAGCTCCAGCCAACTATATTCGTAGCATGCCGAGCCCGAGCAATTCAAAACTTGACTCGGCTCGGCTCGGCTTGATTACACCCCTAGTCTGGTGTGATTAAACCAATGAAAAAACAAGCAAAGTTGGTTAGAGTTACCGGTATTCAGGCTTTAGCCACCGCTCCCCTTCTGAAAGTAGCCACGTGATCTTCTCACAGGTTGTCATTATTTCTCCCAAGGAAGCATCTACCATAGTCTTTCCAGTATCACGTGAAGAGATTCTAATGATAGTGAGAGATGAATCAAGACGGAGTAACCTCTAAATAAGAATGTCTAAGTTACTTATGAAACATTTGTAGTAAAAGCAAGCTAAACGAAAAACACAAAGGGAAGGGGAGAAGAAGAAAAAAGAAGAAGCATTGACGATGATCAACCAAGATGTTGGTCACAAACTTATCAACATAGTTCAATATCTGCGAATGACCAAACTTGATTTATTTGTTAAGCATCTTTAGGGTATCAGGTTCCGTTTGGTTCTCTCATGAGTCATGAACCATTATTCTGTAGCTACTCTTAAGGATAAGTTCAGTGGCTACAAAGAGATCATAGTACTCACTCGCATATGAGCTCTTGGTGCTCTATAATATATTTTAGAAGTATCCGCAGAAACTGACGCCTTTGCTTGAAGCTACTCTCTGCCCATACTTTTTGTGCCCTCCTTGCCTGCGCTACACGCTCTTTGACCTGAGCATGATTATTTGAACACAGTTTCAGTGATAGTTGTACTCATACAAGTAAAGCAAAACCCAGGCCTAGGCTAGTAGGCCTGTAAATTTGAATTCACATCTGAATCTTGTTATCCATGTATGGACAATTCAAGAGTATGACTGGAGGGAGGTCAACAATTTCAGGGAACTAGTATTTCAATGAGAAGCGCTTCAAGTTTCCACAACAGCAGAGTTGCATGAATCATGAATGTTAAACAAACAGCACTTTTTTATATCACCAGCACAACACAATAACAGCAAACTTATTACACAAGATTGGAATGCTATAATTGCTCAAATTACTAGAAATGTTAAGCTCGTCATGTAATTCTGTAACATAAAATGAGAAACTTGACTGGAAATAAATGCACTAACACCTGCAACCACAACAAACCAAATAATAAAAAAAAGAAATCGCAAATCAAGAGCAACAGCCTAATTAGCAGAACATGCACGTGGACTCAGGCCACTCGGCTCTATTTTCTGATCTCAACAACTGCACTGCAAAGTCATCCGTTTCATAAATCACGGAAACAATAATGACATGACCAAAACCTCATCAGGCTTCAATTCCGAGAAGTATCCCAGGTACTTCATTGTTGCTGGCTCATAGCACTGAACTCTGTCGCTATGTCTTTTTGAAGGTACCTGCATACAAATCGCAAATGAATTATGAACAACAAAATTATTTCGAGATTCTACCAATAATTACCTAGGAAACATTAAACATCACAAACTTTTGTACATAAGCTTGAAACACAAGCACAAAGTGAGCAAATTAGTTCAAAATTAAAGCACTTGTCCTAATTCTCAGAAGAGATAAAATATATGAGAAAATCACATGTCCTAATTCTGAGAACAGATAAAAGCTACATGAAAATCACGTCAATTACAAGAAGCACAAGGGAAAAGTTGATAATGTCATACACTAAGGAGTGTTTGGAGTAATGAAATCAAGTCGGAAAGGAACAGAATGATAATTTCTTGGCCTCCCAATGAAATGGTCATTCATCTAAACTGGTGAATCCACGAATGATAATTTATTATGCCAAGGAGTGTTTGGCTCAATGAATAATTTTGTTAAGGAATAAAATGTTTATTCCTAGGCCTCCCAATGAAATTGGCATTCACCTATATTGGTGAATGATAACTCGATTTTTTATGTACATTACACTATTCGTAAGGCTGCAAACAAGCGAAATCGAGCCGAGCTTTGACATGTCGAGCTGGGTTTGTTTACTACACAAGCCTCTACAAACAGCCTCGCCTCGAGCTGCTCGCGAACAACTCCGTTCGTTCGGTTCGTTCGCAGCCCTGATTATGGTTAATGAACTCAATGTGGAAAACAAGTATCCCAGCAGACTGATTATTCCATTCCAATACACCAAACACCATGTCACCCACCTATGCAAGTGGTTTATTCATTCTTCAAGCTAATCAGATCCTATATACCGAAACGTCCAAATAACAGCAGCAACACATTGAAAAATTATATTTCTATCATCCTATCTTCTTCCAAATTCCAAAATTAAAACAACAAACAAACGAACAGAGTACAAGGATCAAATCATTTCCAATTATACAATCTGAAACCTACAATTACAGCTTAAAAACAGTCCCAAACTGAAGTCGACCAAAATAATCGGACACTCACGTAAATGAAGCTGTTCTCCTTCGTCTGATTTCCGTCATCTAACACTGTCCCCATTAGAAACACACAGTCAAAAAAACTCCACCAAACATGCATATAAATAGATAGATTTAGAGCGAGATAGAGAGAGAGAGAGAGAGAGAGAGAGAGAGGAGTGTACTATCGGAGGCGTCGACGTCGATAGAAGGCACATTGGGAGGAATGAGCATCAACAACAATTTACAGATGGCGAAAGCGAGGCCGAGAACGAACAATGGCCACCAGAAGGCCATTTCTAGAGATTCAAGTTGCAGAGAATCGCTGATGAAGAACCCTAGGGCTAGGATTTCTAGAGAAGGAGATTGATCGAATTAGCACATTTTCAGAGAAAGCTCCCTCCTCGTCGACAGAGTGTTTTCTCCCACTGTAGGGCAACGTTAATACTCGTTTATTTTTGGAACTACTTACGAGTACTCGAAGAGCTGTTTTTGTAAAACAATGCCTCGAAATTATCGAATTGGATTTTAACCACTAATTATTCAATGCTAATTTTCACCAGCAAACGAGTTTAATCGAGCCGAGAAATAAATTTTTTAAGTTTGGTTTGAAAGCTTAATGAGTTACATACAACAAAAATTTGTTTGATCCATATTTATTTAACTAAGTGAGCTAATCTCAAAAAAAATATTAATTCGATATTTTTTTACGTTAAAAATTAATATTGTTAATTCTAATAAGTGAGGCTCGAGAGTAAGATGAATGGGAGTACATGGTGCATATTGCTAAATTGCAGCAGAGAATCGTGATTCATCTGTGGTGACATCCCTGAGCTTATTTGCACTAAATTGCAACAAAGAGAAACCTACCACCCCAAAACGTCCACTGTCCAATAAGCTATCCCGAATGTCGACGAGCCAGACTTAGACCGTTAATGCAACTCCCATTCAGCTAAAATAATTAAGCCCAACAATCCAACCTAATAGCCCAAACTCCAAAGCAACACCAAGAAAAGCACCACAACTCCAAATTGCGCCAGCACAACAAACATTCCATGGTTCACCCTTCTGAGAACAAATTGATGCCCGGAAACCCAGAAAACAATAACCATCGCTACCACCAGTTTTAATTGAAACCAAAGGTACCATGGACCACACCAAAATAGCCAGAAGTGAGTCGCAAAGCCACTGAACGGATCTACGCAAGGCAAAAGCCTAAACCAGAAGGGTGAATCATTGTTGAATTGACTTAATCACAAGCTAAACTTGAATAGCTTTAGTTTTTTAAACGAGCTGAATAACAACTTGTTAAAACATAATTTAGAGGTTTTAAGAATTTAGTATATATGTATATATATATTTGAGCTTTCTGTTTATTTTATTTTTTTTGCTACTCTAAAAGGGTGTGGGAGGAGGCAACTAGACATAGCAATCCTCCCCTCCATTCCCCCCAGCGGGCTCCGAAAGGGACCAAAAAGTCATAACAACTACACCCCACGAAGGCCAAGTGGACCTCGGGTTTCGTAGGATGACTTAGTTCAAAAAAACATCATTAGCACGACTCGAACCCATGACTTCCTGACCACTCAAAACCGGAGTGAGGTATGAGCTAGGGCACCCAGAAAGTTTTCTTTGGTTTAATATAACAAAACCTGGCCTTTTCTTAGATTCCCTAGCATGCCTTGTTTTTCCTAGCTTGATGGTATATCTCAAACTCATCCTTACTCCATATATATCCTAATCACCCATTGCAATATTATTTCATGGCCCGTTTGTGTGATCGAAAATAAGCATGCGGTATTATCCTGTATTTGGTTATAAAGAACACATTATTACATTGATCCTTTATTACTCTTCAACCAAAATAAACATGGTTATAATGTTTTCTACTTCCAACCCAAAAACCAACACCACTATTAATCTCTACTTACTAGCTAGAGATTCCAGTCCTAGTCCCCTCTTCAATAATTACCAAATCCATTGAACTCGTATTGCGTATCAAATGAGGCCTAATAGTCCCGTCAAACAAAGGGGCCATAAATTCTTTAATTTTCTAACAAGAATCATTTAACTTTACTTCAAAGAAGCTTTTTGCTTTGTTTAGGAGTAATTAAAATTCTTTACAAAGGGAAAAATCTTAGTCTATTGGTTTCTCTTACCACCAAGTTACCTTGGATGCCCACTGGACCCTTTTGTTAATATATCCACATGTAAAGACCTTGAGTTCAATGTATATATTATTTCACATGACTTCCCTTGAAGTGGTCAAAATGGATTGAGCCAATCACATTTATGCCATATGCTTTTTATCTGGTTTTTTCGTATTGTCTGATCAAGGTAAGTTCAATAGTATTCTTCTGTGTCGTGTATGTAGTTAATTTAAAATTAGGTAGATGGGATCCAACACCTAAATATTTGACAATTATTTTACTCCGAGAGATGTCTTTAAAAATTCTCTAGTCACCATTTTTGCAGATAGGATGTGGTTTGTTTGTTTTGGGTTTTGAAGGTATTTTCCCAAAAAAAACTGGTATTCAACATGGGTCCTAAAAAACCGGTCCTCAAAACTTTTAAACAAACATTGTTACAGTTTGTTTTGGGTTTTAGGCCGAATTTTCTCTTAAAAATTGGTTCTCAAAATCGATTCTTCAAATCGGGTCTCAAAACCTTAAATGAACCTAGTTAGGTCAATGGTTTAACACATTCTCAATATGACTTGAGAAGAAATGTCATATCATGTACTTAGTGAATGAGTTTGGACAACAGAGAGCAATCGAGCAATCTATGCAGTTTGGGTCGTCTATGTGTGTTTTGAAATATTAATATTTCAAGTATGTTAAAAGGACCCTAACGTTAAGAATAGACTTTTATTAATAGGAGTGTTTAAGAAATCTAGGCCATTAGTTGCCAAGATAAACGGCCGAGATGTGAATGCTTCCTTTAATCCGGGTTTGGACTCCAGAAAAGCCGGTCCTTTGTAATTCTCCACGTCTCCATTTTAAAATTTCAACATGAATAAGAAACATAAATCTTCATTTCCATCCTTTTTCTCCCATCCTTTTTTCTTTTTCTTTTTGAATACTGTGTAACAATTGAAACAGAAGTACCAGAAAAGAAAGTTCTTGTTGAAACACAAATATGTTGTTTACAGAACCAATGCTAGCTGTAAATTTTCTTCTCATATCCTTCACCATCTCACTGTTCAGCTACAACAATTTTTTTGATAAACCAGGTGCTCAGGCCATGTTACGTGAACCTCGACTAATCTTAGAAGACCAATCCACCGTGCACAATTGAGGGCCCCATTTAACACAAGGTTAGTTGCTAGCAAGCATTTTGGAAATTGTTCGGTACATTCTTTAAACACAATAAAAAAAGCAAGGCTTTTTCCTCTTACTTAACATTTTTGCTTGCAGAAAGCAGTCTTGAGAAAACTCAGAAGGATTGGAGGTAAAGAATGGAATCAGAAAGTAGAACACAGATAGGAGCGCGCTCGAGCGATCACGTGTCAATCGAAATCCAACGCGAAGACGATAATCTGATATTATCCATAAAAGAAAAAATGGACACTGTTTCTGTCTCACATTGCATCTGCAGAGTCCAACAAAACCTTTCCAAAGACAATGAGTTGTCCTACTTCCCTCAACTGGTCTCAATTGGTCCTTTCCACAAGGTAACAGAAACAGAGGACAAGAAATGGGGATATCTCAACGCGCTTCTCAATCGAAAACCAAATGTCGAATCAAGATTGGAAAATTGTGTCAAGGCACTGAAAAAGTTGGAACCGAAGATACGAAAATTCTATGGGGAGAAAATCCATCTCGACAGCGATGAGCTAGCGAAAATGATGTTGCTCGACGGATGCTTCATAATTGAGCTTCTCCTCAAGTACTCTATCGAGGGATTGAGACGTAGAGACGACCCGTTCTTTAATAGAAAGGACATGTTTTTCCGGTTGAGGTGTGACATTATCTTGCTTGAAAATCAAATTCCTTTCTTCGTTCTTCAAAGTTTGTTTTACATTGTTCCGATTCCCGGTCAATGTACTAAGTCTCTCACTGAGCTGGCATTGTCTTACTTTAGAAAGATGATTCCGAGAGATTTACAAACTCTTGAAGAAAAACTTAGCCAAGACTTTAGCCATTTACTTGACTTAATCCTCCACTGTTATATCGCCACGTACCCGGAAGAGGAATCTTGGGGCGGAGAGGGAAATCTGAACTGCGCTACAAAAATCCAAGAGTCTGGAGTTAGGTTCAAGAAGGCCTTAACGACGAAAAGCTTATTGGACATAAAGTTTGTCAATGGAGTACTCCAAATCCCACCTTTGAAGTTTCACTTCCATACCGAGGTTTTGTTCAGAAACCTCATTGCCATGGAGCATTGTTATTGTGATCGCTCAAAGTATGTTACCTCTTACGCCTCTCTTATTGGAAAACTCATACAATCCGAAAAGGACTTGAGATTGCTGCACAAAACGGGGATTCTCACGAACGGGATAGAGAGAAAGGAAGAGATTCTTGATTTGTTCAAGAAGATTGGTGTGGAGGTTGAGGATAAATATTTTTACTACAAAGGATTTTGTGAGCAAGTGAATAGGTATAAAAAGACTCGTTGGATGGCATGGTATTGGAAACGACTACCACATCCAAGGAAGACAATAGGCGCGCAAATTCCCAATCCTGACTCGGGGAAGTAGTGACAATAAATTACAGTACCGGGCTAAAGACCACTCCATTAGCAGTTGCAGGGTTCATTCTTGCCTTCAGTTTCACTTGGAGTTTGTTTTCAATACTCTCATTCACACTCCACCACTTTTAGGCAAGATAAAACTGTCTTTCCTTCCACATTTGACTGTTCTTAAATTAGCAATTTGGACAGTTTATGAATTGGATTATGCAATCTGGGTTAAAGCATCTGTCTAATTGTTGATCACTATTGTAATTATTGTTAGGAACAATGATAAGTATACCGATTCGGACATTGATTTGTGTAGAATTGTCCGATGATGCATGTTATCCCCTCATCATTTTTGCGAAGTCAACGTGCATTAGGCGATGCTAGATGCACCTGTACCCGAATATGTGCACACAAACTTTCTCTATTGTTACTGGGGTGAATGCTTGTGGAAAATGTTAATGCCATACAAAATTCTTTGACCAACTCGAATTATCCCAATAAATAAAAGTTTCTCTATTCGTACTATGTGAAATTACAATGAAACTATAGCTAAAGTTGATAGTGTTCGCTACAAATGCTAAAAGAACTAGCTTTCCAAGTACTTAGACTCCAAAATCTAATTTTCAAAGCCCCACAAACACAAGTTAAAATCTAAAGGCACGCTTGTTAGCATTCATGAAAGTAAAGACAGTTTCATCACACCAAATTACATTTTCATCAAAGGGCTCTATAAAAAGTGGTTGGTCCGTAGGAGAAATTACTCAATGCTCATTGGGCACTTCACTTGTTGTGCAATGCTCTTTTCATCACTTATTGAGCTCAGATCTGTACAATTATCTTTGGTTCCCCACCAAATGTGTGGTGAAAAAGGGTTTCGAGAGACACCGGTTTCCCGGACTCCAGGGACATTAAATGGTAATTTTTTAGGTCCATAGATGAGCAGAGTGTAAAATAAAGAAACATGGGTCTATCTAAGCAAATACTGACAAAATAATTCCACAAAGTGGAACCCACACCAAATTATCTTTTTTTATCTTCGGATCCATTATCCTCGCTGTCTGATATCCATTATTGTCAACCGGACGTCAATAAAAGTCCTTCAAACATGTTTTTTTTTTTTTTTGTGTTCGGGTTATTTTACGCCTCTTGATTTTTGTCTAAATGACTGCGTTTTATGTTTTTTAATTTTTTATTTAGTTTTTCGTTGTAGTTTTTGGGATTAACCATTAGCATCGACAAGAGAAATAAAAAATATAGGAGTATAAAAATGTAGACCAAAGTTAAAAATAATACATATAAGATGAAACCTTAGATAAAAAAATATCTAAGATGAAACCTTAGTTTTTTTGTCTTTAGTGAATTTTTTTTTTTTGCTTTTCGTAAGGATTTTTTTACTTTTAGACTCTTCTCATCGAGACAGATAATTAATCCAAAATATATAACGCAAATATAATAAAAACTCAGAAAAGACGAACAAAAAATACAAAAAGACCTTAGGAGAATAAAGACCTCCCCCAGTCTAATCAAATGCAATTTATCCATACCGAAGCCAAGAAATTCATAAGAGAAGCTTTTGCTGCCTTCACATAAGGAATTGTCAGGTTTCGAACCAACTATACGAAAATAATTTGGGTACGGGCAAGTATCACATGGTCGAGCTTACGTGATACCCAAATCCTGCATCTAAGCTGTCCAAAAGTGTTTTGGACCGTCCATATCAAAATCCTCTCTCTCTTCCTCTCTCTCCTCTTTCTTTCTCATATTTTTTTCTCACCGTCCAAAACTGGAATGGAGGGCGAGATGAAAACTCGTTCCAACTTTACAACTCATCCACATGTTAATTTCAGGACAAAATATCTTCAATCTGTTACCTATACGCCATCCGATCTATTTGTCGGTCAAACAATCCAACGGTTTAAATCACCAGTCCACTTCCTATGATTATTCCCCGTAATCTTCGTGTTCAAGCTCTTCATAAATGTGTTCATTGCCGTAACACGACAAGCGCTGATCGATTTGCAGAGATAGAGAGAGTGTGGAAATTATTGAGCTGATACTTTTAGAGAGAGAGAGAGAGGAGAGAGAGAATATGGAAGAAGAGAGGAAGGTGGGAGTGGCGGTTGATTTCTCGCCGTGTAGCAGGGAAGCACTGAAGTGGGCGGTGGATAACGTTATCCGCCAAGGGGATTACCTTATCCTCGTCACTATACGGCCTGGAGGGGCCTATGAGCAGGGCGAGATGCAGCTCTGGGAAACCACTGGCTCACGTACGTATGATGTATCTTATCAGATTGATCTTTATTGTTCCATTTTTTTTGTATCTTATCAGATTTGATTTGAAGAGAAACTAAAATCTTTACTTTTTTTTTTTATGAGACTTGAGCTGATTTTAAATTACCTAAGTCGAGCCGATCACGATCCAATTTTAAGCTACAGTGAATAAGTAAGTGGTTGCTGTTTGACTATGGTTTGAAAGCTTAATAAACTTAGCTTGTTTACAAATCGATTTTCAATAAGCTTTTAATGATCGAACACGAGTTTATATGCCAGACTGCGAGTAGCTTGGTTCGTTTATCAGACCGGGGGGGCTTCGGTTTACAACTTGCTAAAAGACTTTTAGCAAAAATTCTTTTTGACAAGCTTTTAACAATCCAACACGAGTTTATATGCGAGTAGCTTGGTTCGTTTATCAGACCGTGCTTCAGTTTACGCCTTGCTCTGGAATTCAGAAAAGCAAAGAATCAAGGAGAGAGTAATTAACAAATGAAATTAAGGACCCATTGCTAAAACCAATTGTCAAACCCTAGGAAAGAGTTATTTCCATGCCAATAGAGTGTTTCACAAAGGCCCTTCCAATAGTTATCAGCTTAAGAAGCTTCCTCCAAGTCCAAGAACGATAAGAGTGAACAGCCAAAGTCAAAAAGCATCTGCCTTTGATTCTGTATCTGTAGCACAATTGATTCTTTCTTCAATTTTTGCTGCTACTTTGCTTGGTGTTTGTGAAAATTGGATCTTTGTTCTGGCTATGGATATGGATATCTGTGCTTTTTCGTGCATGCTGTTATTGTGCTATTATTATAAAGATTTTGTTTAGGATATGATGCCGTTCTCCTTGTTCCTGTTAGTCTTTGTATCAATATCAAAGATTAATAAAATAATAATTTTGCTTTTCAAAAGAGTTATTATGAAGATTTACCATTCTATTAGGCACATTATTTTCTTGGAATGACGTTCTTTCGAAACTTTGTGGGCATGATAGTAGCAGGTTAGTCGAATCATTTGTGCAAATTGTGTACTGACCCACTCTGTCAATGGTTCTATCAGACGATGTAACATTGTTTGATAACATGATATTGTCACTTTTGGGGTATTTGGTTAAAGAAGTTTAGCAATTAACTCAATTCTGTACCCATGAAATTTAATTCAATTGGATAAGGTCTTCTGCTTTGAATCGTGGAAAGGTTGTACTTAAGATGTGTATGCCTGTTCTTTGGACTCGAGGCTTGTGGAGTTGGGTATGTTTTCAGTCTATATGTAATGGGAGCCACCAATTTTCTGTATTTCTACATTTTTGCAGCCCTTATTCCTTTGACTGAGTTCTCGGATCCCAAGATCATGAAGAAATATGGGGTTCACCCTGACCCTGAGAGTTTGGATATTGTCAATACTGCTGCTAGGCAGAAAGAGGTGCAGCTTCCTCCCCCATTTTGCATGTCTAAATTTGTGACTTTGAAAATGGTCGTTATTGTTGAAGTCTGTAACCAAACTAAAACAAGTACGTTGTGGGCATTCGTGAGCAGATTGTGGTGCTAATGAAGATCTACTGGGGAGATGCTCGGGAGAAGCTTTGTGAGGCAGTTGATAATATCCCTCTTAGCTGTCTTGTTATAGGAAACAGAGGGCTCGGGAAGATCAAGAGGTGAAATTCTTCTAACATTGCTTTTTCGTTGAAACTGAAATAATAACTTGTAGGGCGTTGAACAAATTTCGCGTTTGAACACTTTTTTGGGCCTTCTGTTTGTTTAGGGAAAGTTCTGAAATTTTACTTGAAATCGGTCACAATGACAGAACTACAGCATGGGTTTGGTTTCCTTATTGATAAATTTATACGTAGTATTTACTACCCCGTAAAATTACACCACCACCCATCATAATGTTACTTCTGTTTTGTGGCCTGTTATCTGATGGAAATAATTTGAAACTGACAAAGTGGCATGTTTTTTTGGTTAAGATCTCAAATGAGCAACGAGTTATCTTGTCTATTCGATTGACCAAAATGTCAGTATTGTTTGATCTAAATTTTCAGGGCAATCATGGGCAGTGTTAGCAGCTATGTGGTGAGCAATGCTCTTTGTCCCGTTACAGTTGTGAAGCATTCGGATAAAGAGTGATGCTGCAAGTGCAATGTAGTATCTGCCAGATATGGATCTCCTCTTAATAAGACTTATTTAAATTTGTATCTATATCTATTGCTCTTTCCATTTAGTACTTGTCATGGAGTATCTATTGAAGTCCTGTATAGATTGAAGGAGTGTGCATTATGTGTGTTATGTGAGCTGAACTCATCTCCCATGGCGGAGTTTTTCTTTGCTCTAATCTGGTTATGATGATGGAATAAATTTTGTTTCTGAACTTCGTTATACTATCCAAGAAACGATTAGATTTTTGTATGGTTAGTGTTGCAGCTGCCTACGATCAGTTTCCCTACATTCCTGCAGCCCTCTCTGTCTAGTATTTGGTGTTATTGTTGTACTGAGTGTTTTCATTCGTGCTTACTTGAACGAAAACATCAATAAGCCTTAAGAGGAGGGATTCAGTTACTGCCCGTTTGATGGGGTGATCCTGAGGCTCTCTCTTTCATTTGTTCTGTTTGCTGGAATTTTGTTTTACAATTTGTGTTTCATGTGTTTGGAAACTGTGGTTCGAAACCTTCATTCGCATCTGTGTTACTCATTTTGGTAGCTTGAGTTTTATGCCCAAAAGAAATGATTCTGGATCCAATGACAAACACTGTAATTCGATTCTACCGGCATTTGCTTGGATCAGTTTGATTGGTAACATACTAATTTGACACTTCAATGAGACTCAAAATTCTGACCTCTACCAAAATCCCTTGTTAGAAACAAAGGCGAATACACGAAAACTTATTGGTTGCTTCTTGAGTAACGCTTCGGAGGGCTTTTCCACCCCACATTAGTATGTGAGCCATCACAAATTGGACGAATCCCGTCAAAATGGGTACTTGGAAAGGATTGCCAAACAAACACTAATCGAATTTCACAACGGTCATCCTGCATAATAGCTTAAATAGGCAACTCCACCACCAGAAAACAGTACTTTTAGGCAAATTCATTGACAGTTGCTAAAAACAACCCTAATGTAATTTCTCAACGGTCACCCTGTTTTCATGCCCTGTTTCCCATTTCAACTGCCCAAACTTCCCCACCTCCAAAAACCCATCTCCTCATTTCCACCTTTCTCTTCCCCTCTCCATTCCCCCCTCCACCCACCAAAAAATGGAACCCCAAAACTATCAAATCTTCCTCTTCCTCTCTCTCCTCTTCATCTCTGCAACAGCTGTATCCGTCCCTGTCGCCGCTCCATCCCCAACTCCGTTCCCATCACCATCCCCAGAACTGTCTACACCGGAGGCTTCACCATCCCCATCCCTAGAACTGTCTACACCGGAGGCTCCGACTCCCTCACCGGATACACCGACTCCCTCACCAGTCCTGTCACCCAACTACATCTCATTCCCTCCCTCGTCAAACCGGCCGTCACAACCGCCGTTGGCATCAGGTCCCGCATCCACCAACCACGCACTCGAAAAAATCTGCGAGAACACAGACTACCCGGAAGTATGCATCTCCACAATCTCCCCGTTACTCACCGGCCAAACCGACCCGGAAACCGTGGTGGGGATAGCGATAAAGGCTGCCGTGGAGCACACCAAGCTTGCCGTGGCTCTTGCCGACAAACTGGCATCGATGCCGTCGCCGTTGGCGTCGACTTACGGGGACTGCAAGGACAGTTACGATGACGCGGTGGAGAATTTTGAGAGCGCGAAGAGCGCGCTGGCGACGGGTGACTTGGGGACGATGAACAGCATGTTGAGTGCGGCAATTACCGATTTTGGTGATTGTGATGATGGGCTTTCAGGGCATAGTTCGCCGTTGTTGGACGTTGATTCGGCTCTTATTCAGATGACTAGCAATTGCCTTGCCATTGTTTCATTGATCCCTTGATGACGATGATGTTGATGATAAAGTTGGTGATATGGTGGTTTCGGGAAAGTCTGTGTGGACGGATTTATGTGCATGAATTCGGATAGAAACGTATTCTTATTCTGAATCGTCTGATGCATGTGTGAGGCGTATGCGCATCGGTTGATTTAGAATATGTCGGTGTTCGGATCTGTGCATATAAGTCTGTTTACGTAGCAATTTCTCTTGATCCTGAATTTTCTTGTTTTCCTGTGTTGTTGTTGAGAAAACATTTTGCTATTCTTTTACTCTTGTTGTTTTGGCATTGTGAAAATGAGCAAGGAAGGTAGTATTGTAATGAGCGATATTGGATTTGAGCCTGTGGGTTCTTGCTTGGGAGTGGAGACAAGAGCATCCGGTGATATGTACAATTGCATCAATATCTGACCATTAAAATTGATACTACGGATAGTACTTTTTTTCCACAATGCTATGTGTACACAGATTCACGCATATGCATCTGAAATTGTCCAATACATACGGACTCAAAATAGGAGTATAACGTTTACGTGTATCGACCGATTCCGGACAGATAGATAGACTATATCCCTTCTTCTTTTTTATGCAATCTTTATCTTGAACCATGTGGTATCTTCGTGATTCGGGACATCGTTAACATTTGGTAGAAGATGTAAATTGACCTTGATGCGCATCATCTCCTCTCACAATGGTATGTACTTACCACAAACCAATAATAACCAGAGGAGAACATTAACTGTCGATGCAAAAATTACCTCTAAGGGCTGGCTTGCAAGGGCCAAACATGATATGATTAGACTACTCCAAGTTTCCTGTTCAAAAAAGGAATAAAAAAAGAAGGGACTAATCCAAGTTTCATAACGTGCTCATCGCGGCACGAATTGGTTGGGCTCTAATTCGTAAGATATTAAATGTGATATCAGAGCTTGCATCAACCGAAAGTGTGAGGCTGATTCCACAAGGAGATGGGCTAGGGTGGGACCGACAAGAGAGGAATTTGAGGTGTTTGTGGGCGGATCCCATATGAGATGGGTTTGACTTATTTAAGAGGGTACTTGTCTCATATCAGCAATCAAGTGTGCTCGCTCGTGGGGTAGGCTAGGCTCTAACGTCTAGGCCAAGACCACATAACGTCCGGCTTAGTTCGGTCCTTCGTTAGCCGGAGCTAAGCCAGCAGTCTGGTTCTTCATTGGGGCAGTTGCTCGACGGCAGGGAAGTCCCTGTACGAGTGAGTGATTGAAGTTGTCAATTGAAATACTTAGCCCTTTCGATTCAAACTTCTTGTTACCTTATTCTTGGCCACTATTAGTACATTTTGGAAAATGGGTTTAGACCGTAAGTTCGGGTGGCCTTGAACCTAGTTACAAGCCCAAAGACATAACGGTAGAGATAATAATGGGTCGATTCAGCCTTAATTTTTGCCAAACCCAAGTCAAACCTACAGTATAATTTACAACAATAATCGACCCTTCGGGTTTCTTTCCACTTAAACTACTATAATCATAACTGTTGGGGGCATTTGTGTAAGGCCCTTTGTGTAACTATCAAGTGTCGGTATTTAAATTTATGTAAAAAAATGCTACGTTTTGAGTTGAATTTCATTGGTTAACATCAACTCAAACCGAAACCAATATTATTATTATTATTTTTTAGCATTAAAAACAAAAACTGAGGCAAAAAAAAATACTCAGTAGTTAAAAATCAATGTTTTGAAAATCGAACCGGAAGAAGATATGGGTTTGATTGCCGTCCCTCCCTAGCGGCAGGTCAACTTCCTATATACTTGGCCACCGCAAAGAGTCAAGACCGATTGGCCGTTCATTCAACCGATGTTAGCCAAAGGACAAAGAGACTGATTATCAAACGAGAGAAAGAAAGAAAGAAGAAATGGAGAAGCAGAAGCAGCAGGAGAGACAGAGTAATAGTAGTAAGAAAGATGGATTTGGATTGATTGCGAAGTGGGTGAAGAAGCACGCTTCGGTTTACGAAGCAGCCACCAGACACCCTTTCATCGAAAGCATCCGAAACGGCACCGTTGACCTCTCTTCCTTCAGGCGTTGGCTGGTACGTACACTCCCACTTCCTCCTCAAACTTTTTCACCTACCCACTTTCTTTTTCGTTTCAAATTTGATGCTTATTAAAATGGGCTTCAATCATTTCGTTAAATGGTAGTATAAAAAATAGGGAAACTTCCTCTACTAGGCCTGGGTAAAGCTGCTCATTGTGGCGTATAGCTCACGGGTTCGATTATTGGAAATAGACTCTTGTTTGCAGGGTAAGGTTGCGTACATTAACAAGACCTCGCATATGCGGGACTCAAGGGCTGCGAACGAATCGAGCTTTTCTTGTGAGTAGCTCATGGCTCAGCTCGTTTAGTAATCGAGCCGAGCTCGAGCTCGAGTTTTAGACTCGTTTAATAATTGAACACGGTAAAGCTCGGCTCATTTATATAGGCTCGCCTCTTCAAGGGCCTGAGCCGAGCTCAAGCTCGATTTTTGGTGAAAGCAGCTTTCTTGGGATAAAATTGGGAGCTTGGGAAAGTTGATGAGGGGTGGAGTATTCAGTTCCTTCATAAAATGTTAAACTAGGCTTTCTCATTAAGATGGGCCTCAGCCATTTTATCAATTGGTATCAAATCGAGGGTAAATCCTAAATTTTTCGTCTAATTGATGTAGAAAGACTCACCAAATTTGGTGGGAAAAGCCTTCTTGGGATTATTTTTGGGAAGATTTGATGACAAACTGTTTGGTTGGTCTTTGGTTGACAGGGATTGGATGTTTGTTCCCTACTGATGCTTGTTTAGTTTACTGAAAAGTGAATAATGGACATCGGTCATCATTACTATTGCCTATTGGCCAATTTAGGTCAATGACTATTCTGTTGATAGAATTCTTTTCCGAAATCATTGCAGCGAACAAACTCCATCTTTAGGGGTAACGAGACTAATAGTGAAGGAATGTACCCACTGGATGCACAATCATACTGGTTTAGTAGTGACTGGTTTAATAGAATCACACCTATGATATTGAATACCCACACTTTGTGCGATTGTATACTTTGAGGCATGTTTAATCTGGGTTGTATATATTTTAACCAAATACCGGATACTTCATCACCTTGGAGGCTTGGATATATAGTCCAAACCGATACTCATTTTCTGTTTAACCAACAGGCCTCTATTGTGTTCCACATCAAATCAAGAATTTGCCAAACTTTTACTCAAAAGCAATGATAGAAGATAGATTAAGGATTGGAGATGGTCTGACTGGTTACATATCATGTGAGTGTTTTTGTGATATTCACTTCACCTAGTTGTTTTTTTGGGTTGAATTAGGTGTTGTACTGTTATTGCGCACCAATTTGGAGATGAGACTTGATTGATTTTGTTTTTCAAAATGTAGGGACAAGATTACATATTTGTTAGAGCATTTGTGCCCTTTGAGGCGAGTGTGTTGGTGAAAGCTTGCAATGAGACGGATGATAGTTCTGATATGGAAGTCATATTGGGTGGTTTGGCTGCTTTGAATGACGAGCTTGCTTGGTTCAAGAAAGAAGCATCAAAGTGGGGCGTTACACTCTCTACCATTGTTCCTCTTGCGGCGAATATTCGTTACTGCAGGTATCATAAGATTCATAACGATGACTGCTCAAAGGTTGCGTTCGCATTTATGGTTTTGAAATGAAAGGATTCAGTGTGAATAACAAGATGAGTATCTGAAATCTAGAAGTTCACGTACGGATTTCAACATTGAGTTCGAGAGCTTTTGTCATTATCGATTTTGAAACGACCATTGGTGGCTACAGAACATTTTGAATGAAGTACATCTCTTTTACCTTCGTGACCCTGCTGGTGGCTGCCACTTCCTCACACTCAAATGCCGCCAGCTCTGCCTTCCTACTTAAGGCATCTGCGACCTGGTTGGTCCGTCCAAGCTTATACTCTAGCCCCATATCAATCAAACTTGGCAAGTTTGTCTTTGTCTTGTTTGCCATCGTCCCTGTTTTTTCTAATTTATTTATTTTCCATTTCATTTTCACAAGCTACCAATATTTGAACGTCTTCTATTAATGTGAAACGAAACACCAAATCCCTTTCTTGGAATCGACTATCGATATCTATCAAAAGGCCAAAGGAATCAGATCATGATAGAAAATTTGAATGGCTGGCATAAGGGGTTAGTGTGAACCAGAACGAAGGCCAAAGAAGATGTCTTAAATGTCTTTAAAACCAAGTGAACTTGAAATACAGCGTCATAGACTTATTAATAAAAGATGACTTCTTAAAACTTTGGACCCATGAACATCTATTACCCTCTCTTTTGTTTAAGAGTCCGAGTTTTTTTTTTTTTTTTTTCTGCCCCTTCCTTCTCTGAAGTAAGAAACTTATAGAATACGTGAATCACATCTGGTAAATGTTTGTCTCTCTAAAAGCGACTGCAAGTTTGTTTAGTAGATCTAAAACGCGTGCAATACATGGAGGGTGACTTCCATCTAAAATTGGATAGTGTGAAGATGTATTAAGCTTTCCTTTCCCACTCTTTCCTTTGCTTTTCGTATTAAAACGAATCTTGATCAAAACTGCATATTAAAGTATATACCTGGTTTCTACAATTTTGTGGATATGCAAGCTCAATAACTTCATCGTCATAACAATTTCGCAGCTAGACATGACTGTGCAGAACTTTGAGCACCATTGAAGTTTAAGTTGAAGGATTTTATTTCGTTCTAAAAGAGAAAAAAAAGGTTGAAGGATTTAATTCAACTTGCAATCAAAGGATTATTATTTACATTTATTGTCTTGAGTCTAGACAACATCTCTATTAGGACATTAGGGATCATTTAAATGACTTCCAGGCATTCTTTTTTGACTTTGTTATGAGGAAGTTCTTACCACAGTTTAAATATTGACCAATCTGTATGATTTCACAGCTTTTTGAAGAGCCTAATGAGCTCAGAAGTTGAATATACGGTGGCCATCACCGCATTTTGGGCCATTGAAGCTGTTTACCAAGATAGTTTCGCTTACTGTTTAGAAGAAGACTCTAAAACTCCGGAAGAGCTGAAGGAAACCTGTTATAGATGGGGAAATGAGGATTTCGGTGAGTGGTGTTGCTCTCTTGAAGAAATAGTTAATCATCGTCTACAAAAGGCACCCGATGAGGTAGTCAAAAAAGCTGAGGCAGTTTTCTTGCGCGTTCTTGAACTCGAAGTTGAATTTTGGGATATGAGCCGTGTTGGAATTTAGGAGTTTGGTAGGAAAATGTGTCGATACAGTTTCTTTGTGGGAATTGAGGAGTTGGGTAGAAGACCATATGTATTTGAGTTTTCTGGATTTGTGTTGAAGCTGTAGTGATATGTAAAATAAAATGGCATGTTTTGTTTGAGCTCTTGCATTTTTATGCATGTTTTTGTGTCGAGGGACGAAGCTCCTGTCCAGTTTCGTTAACGTGCGGTCTTGGTCTAGTTTGGGCCTTTGTGGTCCCTCTTGAGGTTAGAGATGCCAACGGGTAGGGTATGGATCGAGGGATCCTATTCTATCTCTTATCCCCAATTGGGAAGTCGTTTACCATCCCCGCTCCAATCTCTATTGGGTATATTAGATAAAACACCAAACCCACATCCCGTTGGATATCGGGATTTCTTCAAATATACTCATAGCCAAACCAAAAAATATAAGAAGTCAATAATAAAACCAAAGTTCCGATAATTCAAACCAACGCAAATATAAAGTAAAAAACTTCAAATTATCTTATTCTGACCACTAATGTAGAAAAAATAATAATAGTATAATAAAAAATCAATCCAAGCAAACATTAATTTCTAAGTTTCATAAAGTGACAAACCAATAAATTTAACAAAATAAAATGAAAGAATAAAATATAGCAGCAACATCATTTTAGGAACTAGAATTTGTAATGATATTCTTAGTATATTATGTAATTTATAATAGGTAGTAATTGACATGACATACAAGTAATTACTTCTATAAGTAAATAATACTCAAAAGATTCTTTTTTACTTATATGCATATGTATAATTTATATAGTACATATAACCGGGTATGGGGATAACAAAACCATACTCGCTCCACATCCGAGCGGGTATTTTTTAAATCCCATCATACCCGCTACTATTGGGGAATTTTTTGGATAAACCCCGCCTCCATATGGGCGGGGTGGGGCGGATATCCATTGGATATGGGGATATTGTCATCCCTACTTGAGGTTCATAACAAATTAACAATGATCAGAACTTATCATTTGTAGATCTCGTGAAGTAGATCATCACGCTAAAATAATAATCTCTCCGTCCCTATTTTATGGTCCCAGTTGTATTCTAACCGGATGAAAAACTTAGTTATATCTTTAAATTGGTAATGAATTTTATATCCAATATTGATCTTGTTTGATAGATCTCGACTAATTCTATAATACAATGTTTTTAAAATCACGTAAAATATTATAAATTAGAAGATATAATCAATTGAAAAGTGGCACGCACTATTAAAGAGGACCATAAAATGGGAACGGATGGAGTACCAACTTGATCAAACATTAATAGTTAAAATAACGATAAAATAACGATTCCGATCAACGTTGCCTTTAACGTTGCCTTTAATTTTGCAGTGTTTGTTAAACAAAAGCACAAAATTAATAACCAACAAGATAATGAAACACATGAATTGAGGTAAACTTCATTGTAACTCAAGATCATTACAAACCTCAATCCTGGACTCAAGGCAACTTCAAAAGATCAAATCAAATAAAACAGAAACTCAACCAAAACAACTTACTTAGGAAAAAAAAAGACTGAATTTCTATATGACATGATGTGGCTGGATTAGAATTTTTCACTTCACATTAAACACACTCATGTGAATTTGGACTATTGATTTCTTGCTTGAACAATTTCGGGAAAACTCTTCATGCACCCTACTACTCCTCTACTGATAAAGTTTTCTGTATAATTTTCTCGAAATGATATCAGTATCGCGACATGCCGGCCGAAGCAATGAGAGGCATAGATTGTTGAGAAAGAGACCATGACTGTGAATTATACTGAGGTATGTCTTCTGGATTCCCACAAACATAACTATGAACAATCTCCACAGACTCCAGCCTCTTTGTCAATTCATCCCTTAGCCTCATCAACCTTTGGTTTTCCAACTCTACAGCCATAAATTTCTGTGAAATGGAGTTGACTTTCTGAGCAATCTCACTGTTGTTGTTCCTGAAGAATGTGAGTTGGCAATTCAGATTCTTGATGTGCTCCTCTCTCCTGTTCCTCGACCGCCTCGCTGATTCCCGGTTCGAGATCATTCTCTTCCTCTTTTTCTCATCCACCATTACTGCATCCCCTTCTGATGATGAGCTTGAACCATGTTTCGCCATTTTTTTATTACGCGGTATCCGGCCCAATGAACAATCGAATACAGATATTTGAAACGGATTTGTTGAAACTTTTATTTCAAGAAATGGAGGTCAATTAAAGGAGGATTAATTCATGAGAAAACATAAAACCAATAGAGATAAACAACTGAAAAAGATTGAAGAAGCCGGATTCGATGAAGAAGAATTACAGAACTACTCATATCATGATCACAAGGACTACCAATGGTTTCTGCTTTCAACAACAAGAAAAACCCACAAAAGGCTAAGAAACTAGTACACAGAAAATTGAGGGAGATGGAACAAAAGAGGTAAAGGAAGGTGTAGTACTGTGGGAGGTTTCAAGTATTTATAGAAACAGTTTCTGAGAATATTTTGTTGGTTCATGGAATGTTGCTAGTCTGAGTAAATGGTTATGATAAACCATTTTTTTTTTTGTAATGTAGGGTGTCTCGGACCAGCTTGCGCGCACCTCGCTCTAATCCCTGCAGCTCCTCCCAAAGCCATATCACACGCTTACGCGTGAGGGTGAGGTGGCCTCAAGAGTTGCTGGCAAGGGGAATCGAACATGAAACTTTAAGTGAGAGCAAACCCCTAAGTGTCAGGACAAGATCACTTGGCCAACCCCTTAGGGTTTATGACAAACTTCTTTTCTTTCGACGGTCAGGTTGTCTTGGCCATCTTACACACATTTCAACTAATCTTCTCCCGGATCCGCTCAACAACATGTCATCCATGCCGGAATTAGAGGATTCACGAGAAATTACTTTCTTATAGTCTGATCTCAAGAATCGAACACTAATTAATTGTGTAAGAAGCAAACCCACCAACCAACCGGGATAACTTATGGGCCGGCATGATAATGTTGACTTTTCAACAGACACAACAAAACGTGGCTAATTGTGATTGACCGCAGGAAGACAGTTTTTGTTTTTGTTTCTCAGATGTTGGGTTTTGGATAAGGATTAAGCTTATCAAATAGAGTATTGTTTTCAAACACAAATTTGGTCATTGTCATGTGGAATACTCCAATATCTGTTGCCAAATTAGTCTCTTGTTGTTTATCAGAAAGAAAGAAAAGAACACTTCTCGATCACTTCTCGATCACTAAGCTAACAAATTAGTCTCTTGTTGTTTTGCGAATGTTCTCGATCACTTCTCTAAATTTGTCTGTCTTATCCATTTTCCGGTATTTTTTTAACCCAATAACGAGGTTTTCGGTATTCAAAATAGTTCTATCGGATAAATACCACGACTTAGGGGTGTTTTTGGCCAAATAAATTATACGGGTTTTTTTTTGTTGTCGTTATTCAAATTTTTCTCGCATTTGTTAGTTTCGTGTCAAGTTTTTGAGGATTATTAATTTTTTTTCAACGATAGTTGATAGGAATCAGAATAGTAAAAAATTACTTACTCTCCATGATGTTTCGCGTCAAGTTTTTGACGATTATTGATTTAAAATCCAAACTTAAATTTTTTTGATTAAAGACAAAAATCATTTAAAAAGTAACATTTTACTTTTTTGATTAAAGACAACAATCTACAAAAGGTTGACGCATAACTAAAAATGCGAAAAAAAAAATTGTATAAAGACAGCCAAAACACCAAGTTCTTCTCTAACGTCTTGTTTTAGTATTTTTTTTTTAACTTTTTCTGATTTTCTTTAGATTCACTTTATGTTCTTTGGATTAATATTCCTCTGATGAGAGAAGTCTAAATTTTTTTTAAATAAAATTACGACCAAAAGCAATTCACTACAGAAGAAAAATGTTTATCTTTTTTTGCATTTTTTGTCGAACTTTTTTCAACGCTGTTCACATTTTTACTTGTTATTTTTATTGTTTGGACGGATGATTAAATCGAAATATTATGATGGAAAAATAAATAAAATGTGTGGTACTACTATTACGTATGTTGGTCGGCTCACGGCCTAAAAGAACCGTGTCATGAAAAAACTCTTGGTCAAAGGGTCCCACCATTTTCCCCATTTTTTTGGTAGGTAGAAGGACCTAACAACTCAAAAGAAATTATTTTGTGATAATGTTTAAAATAAATTTAAGTTTTGAAGTATTGAGATTCTAACTTTTAAAAAGCTGTTGAAAGTGTTCATAAAAAAATTCTTATTATGAAGTAATTTTCTTGAGATTTCAAAAAATTGAAAAAACAGCGTAAAATCTGTTTTTTTTTTTAACACTGGACCCATACTTGAACCAAAAGCAGCGATATATGTCATTTTCATAAAGGGAAGTCCCAAGTTAAATCCAATTGAAGGTTAGAAAATCAGAATTTAATTTTGTTCTTTTTTTTTTTTTGGCCAATCGATATACATCAGTTGGGAATTAACGGGGGAATTAGTGAGTTAGTTCATAAGGGGTCTATAAGCTATCCATAGCCCTAAACACCAAACGCCTCTGCCGAGGCTCGAACCCTAGTCTCATTTGTGGGAGAATCAGGAGATAACAGCTAAGTTACAGGTACTTGGTTAATTTAATTTTGTTCACCCCCTTTAAACGAATGTGAACATTATTCTTCATCTTATTGGTTGAAGTTCCGCCACGTATAAAGTAATGTCATCCTTGTCAAAAAAATGCATTGCAGAGATAAGCTACACCATTCCAAAAAGAAAGAGGGTAATGATACTTTACTAATGGGTATCATAGATTTGTGGCTTATTTACCAATTTGGTCCTTGTAAAATGGTCCTCGTTTCAATTTCGTCCTTATAAAAAAATTTATTTCAATTTTACCCTTACACTTTGTAACGGAAGTCAATGTTACCCTTTTCGTAAAAAATGGACGGAAACCTCTTATGTGGCTAACGGTTGGCTGAGGTGGCTGACACCGTGGAGCATTATGTTAGCTTTCCAAAAAAAAAAAAGGAAAAAGAAAAGAAAACCCTCAAACAACTCTGTCAGCTCTGGGTGTTTAAGAATTTGATGGAGACCTTCACGGTGGACGTGCAGAGAGCGGAGGGTCGGCCGCTGAATGTGCCATTGATTGCCCCATTCACGATTGCATCGTCGAGGCTTGACAAGGTGGAGAACGTGGCCATTCGGATTGAGTTCAGTAATGGGTCTGCAGGGTGGGGTGAGGCTCCGATTCTGCCGTCAGTGACAGAGACCTTCACGGCGTCGGCTAAGGCGGCCGAGGCATGCGGTTATCTGAAGAAGACTCCGCTCATGACATTGGGTTCGGTGTTGCGGGAGCTTGGTGGGATTCTTCCTGGGCATCAATTTGCCTTTGTGAGTAGTTAGAGTAAATTTTAGATTCACTTACAACTCTTGATTCTCATGTACACCAGTACTTTTTGTTCTTCAGAGGTGTAGAGAATGCCTTGAATTTGGCTAAGGCATGATTTGAACAGAAAGATCTCGAGCGCTACACCATTCTAGGTGTAGCGCTACCGAGTGAATAACTTCGGTTTTTTAAACCATCTCGAGCGCTACACCATTATGGTGTAGCGCTACCGTGAGACTATCTCCTGTTGGTTTCCTACTCGGATTAGGGTTTTCTGTAACTTGGTATATATAGCGACGGAACCTTTAGGGTTCCGTATCCATTGAGCAATTTCTCATATTCTTGGCCTCTCTAGAGTTACGGAACATAGCCGGCTCTTTGTATCTCTTCTTCACCATTGTTAGTGAACTCTCTCTGTCCTCGCCCGTGGACGTACCTCAATCTTGGGGGAACCACGTAAATCTCTGTGTCGTGTGATTGCTTGTTGGTTTGGTTTGTTTTCTCATTACTTTATCGCGTTCATAGCGTGCGTTTTACAACAAAC